>JAQOOF010000048.1:0-114488 GCA_029931835.1 Etheostoma nigrum | reverse complement strand
CCCTCGGGCCATTTTCTGCCATTTCGCCCTGTGGGTGGGGGGTGTGAATTATTGTCAAAACAAGAAACAGATTAACACACCAGTAGTTCCTGTGATCAAACAATGGCCAATTCACTCCAATTAAAAATGTAAATGTTCATCCTTATTTTTTGCAACTTAAGCAAGTGCTTTCCATTATCTTAAAATGTAATTTTGGACTACTGGCCATACATTTTCAAATTTTACCCATCTCCACCAGACTTGGCCCCATTTTAGGCATGCTAAAAGTTTGCTGCCACAAGGAATAAGTGGGTACATTTGCGGAACTCTTAAGGTTAAGTTGAAGTTCCAACCTCTGGACAGTTCCTAAATGTTCAAAGCATTGGTTATATGTTGGTTTTTAAACTTTACGTTACATTTACTATTCCAATACACTGTTTTCATAGAAGTATTGCTCAGACCTTGTCCCCTGGACCTTGGAGGACTTTTGGCGCAGATGAGAAGGTATTTCTTTAAATAATTCTTATGAACTGTACCACTTGATCATCATTCTTTCATTAAAAATTGTATATTGCTCATACCACAGGGCCTACAAAAGCAAAGTTCATCTAACAACTGCGGCATGTTTGTTTTGATGGTAAGATGTTGGCTAGTCTGTATATTTTACTGGTCAGATTTGTGTTGAAAGAATTTTCAAATTATTATTATTATTACAAATTCACACTATTGTTACTCATACTGCTTGTATTTCTTGACATTGTTAGAGATGTTACACTACATACACTGTTCAGAGATGTAAGTCCTATGAGATAGATGCTGATTTGATGACATGATGTGACTTCATGGCACCATGAAAAACACGACTGCTATCGCCAGAAGCAGGAAGAGAAACTATGGACTATGACAGCTACCTGGTTATGGCGTTCCATGTACGCACTTCCTGCCTGCATCTTACACCCTGCTGTTATGTGCTGTACTGTCTCAGGGGCATCCTTGCACATCCTGCCTGGTGTGGTAGACCCCGGCCTCTATTGATCTCGTACTGAGTGCCTGTTCTTGTGCTGCCATGGTTACGGCCTCTGTGCTGTCCTTCAGTCCAGCCTTTTCCAGCCACTGGTAGGATTTCTTGATATCAGCCACTTCTTCTATTTGTCTGTGGTACACGCCGTGCAGCGGCTTGTCCCTCCATGACGGTTCTTCATCATCCTTGTCCTCACCTTCGGGTTTCTGCTGCTTGAGGTATTCCCTAAGCCCTTCATCTTTGGGGGCCATCTTTCTGCTGTACTCCTGGATCTTCGTCGACACTCCCTAGCCCTCGGCCTCCCTCACTGCGCTTGGTGTACAGTCTCAGGGTGCTGGACTTGGGGTGAAACCCTCCATGCATTGTGAGGAACTTTCTGGTCTTGATGTCAGTAGCCTCTATCTCCTCCTTTGGCCAGTTTATTATACCAGCGGGGTATCTGATGACTGGCAGGGTGTATGTGTTGATGGCTTGGATCTTGTTTTTCCCGTTCAGCTGACTTTTCAGGACCTGCCTCACTCTTTGTAGGTATTTGGCTGTGGCGGTCTTCCTTGCTGCCTCCTCATGGTTTCCGTTAGCCTGTGGCACCCCAAGGTATTTGTAACTATCCTGAACATCTGCAATGTGGGCGGCTGTGGCTCAGCGGTAGAGCGGTTGCCTGCCAATCGGAAGGTTGGGGGTTCAATCCTTGGCCCTGCAGTCCCATGTCGAGGTGTCCTTGGGCAAGACACTGAACCCCGAGTTGCCCCCGATGCTGTGCATCGGAGTGTGAATGTGTGTGAGTGTTTATCTGATGAGCTGGTGGTTCCTGCTGTGTTAGTCCCAGAGTTTCTGGCATCCTTCCATGACAGTCCATTCGGGGGTCACCTAGGAAGGATGAAGACCCTCCTGAAGATCCTTGACGTGGCATGGTGGCCCACAGTGCGCAAGGACGTTTGGAGCAATGTGCGCAGTTGCCCTACAGTACAAGGGATCTAATGTCAAGCCCGCGGGGCTACTCCAGTCAACAGAGATCAGTGCACCGGGGGAGATGATAGGAGTGGACTTTATGGGACCCCTTCCTCTCAGCAAAGGCCGGAATTCAGTGCTGATGTGGTAGTCGATTATGTAAATGGGTGGAGCTGTTCGCTCGAACGACATCTTTACACGATGGGGGGTACCTTCCTTGTGTCTGACCGTGGGCCCCAGTTTACCAGTTGTTTATTGTCCAGCCTCTGTGAATCATGGGGGGTTACCCAAAAGCTTACCACGGCATACCACCCACAGACGAATCTGACGGAAAGGGTCAATCGGACCCTGAAGACCATGATCGCCTCGTTTGTGGGGGAGCATCATCAGGACTGGGATCGGTGGTTACTTGAATTCCGGTTGGCTATTACTACACGGCCGTGCATGAGACCACTGGGGTGTCTCCTGCTGCGTTGGCTTTTGGACGCAACCTTAAAGGCCCATTGGAGCGTCTTATTCATAAGGCACCCTCACCCAGCACATCTACATACAACACACTACACACACAGGCGCTATTAGTTAAGGAGGTTGAAAGACACGTCGGGGTGGCAAAAGCCAGACAAACTAGATATTATAACGCACGACGCAAAGATGTACACTTTGCAGTTGGGGATCTGGTCTGGGTTAGGTCACACCCACAGTCTAAAGCCTCAGCGAAATTCTCTGCTAAGTTTGCACCCAAATGGTCAGGGCCAGTTAGGGTAGAGAAAAAGCTAGGACCTGTAAATTACCGTGTTCGAGGGTTATGTGATAATGCAAAGGTGGACCATATAAATGTGGTAGACCTGAAACCCTTCTATGGCCCCGATAAGCCGCTGGCTGGGGGGGGGGGAATGTAATGGTTGCCCATGTCCATCTTTGATAGAGGCTATATTATATGTGGGGAACATGCAGGAATGTATTGTTGGTTTTTCCATATTGATAAAATATATAGCTTTGTTATCAGTGGCCTGGAGTGGGATCACGGATTGGGTATGGTCTGATGTTGGTGTATTTCCTTTTATTTTTAAATGTTTTTCTAAAGAATGCTTCTATAAAATGACCCTGGGGGGTGACGTGGAGTGATCAGCTGATCAATTGGGCTAGAGAGTCCGGAAAGAAGCGGTCGGATTTAGGGGGCGCAGCGTGGCAAGTTTTCCAGGAGACACCAGCCTCTGGATGGATTATATGTTCCGGTGGATTACAAAATTGATTTTCTCCTTGGGACTACGGCAGCGACCCTGAAACTGAACGGACCGTGGCGAGGTGGCGTAAGTTGCCCGTGTGAACTGCAGCTTCTCGCCACACTTCTCCGGCTATGTTTTGTTTTGTTTTGTTTGTTCGCCACGTTTGCTAGTCCGGATCCAGACTATTTAAGTTTATTGAATGACATTTGTTTTGTTGGGTCATTGGGGTGTTTTGGGGGACGTTGGGGTGTTTTGTGGGGACGTTGGGGGGTTTTGGGAGAAACGTGTTTAAATGTGTGGGATACTTTGAATGCTTTAACGTGTATGTAGGGAGTGGGTGTGTCCGATGTGTGATAAGTTGTGTCATTAATACACGCAGTTATACTTATAACCTATGGTCTTTTTTATTTTATTAGCATGGTTATTGAGCCGACGTTAAGGCAATTAGGGGGTTTGTAGGGTGGAGGGTTTATTCAGGTGTTGTGGAATTAAAGTAGGCAGGACTAAATTACAGCCGAGTGGTATCAGAGATCCGCCCATTTCCTTAAATGCTTTCCTTTAATGCGTTGCACCTTTCCCTTGCCGAGTGAGTTCGGGAACTGTTACAGGGTTCCACAGCCCTGCTGTGTGAACTAGAGTGCGGATCGGGCCGGATTTTTCTGTCCGAGCCTTAGTGTCGTAACCGACGCAGTGTCTCGTTCCCCTATCTCGGGGAACCGGGGTTACATACGTAACCCGAGACGTTTTCTCCGAGTGCGATGATGATAGACAGACTTCCTTAGGTCAGACCATAGAGCATGTTAACCTCCTCCTATTAGCCAAATATCTCCCTGTTATTTCCTTTTATCACGGAGTTACAGCCGATAAACGAGTTTTGATGGTCAAAAGTAAACTTCATTAGCGGTCAAATTTTTTGATTATTAATGAGTGTTTTTCATTTAAAGGTTTGACTACATGCTCATTCAGTAGACCAGTTAGTGTTCTCCACAATCCCAGACTTTCATATTGTCGGGGACAGCTGTTTCAACTGTCCCCGACCTGGCTGGAACTCCATGGATTTTAAGTAAATGCACAAATATCTGTGTTTATACAATTATTTATGGAGGTGAGACATGGGAAATCAGTTTTAGAAAGATGAAAATATATTTGAGCCCACCAGGTAGGGGGGGTCGAGTTTTCCCATGTTATCCTATGGAGACTGACGGGCTGGGGTGTGTTAATTTTATGTCCAGTGGTATAACCCACGTAAAAACCTAGTGAAACAACATTTTCCACAATAGAAACATGATATAAATGGAAAAACATACTGTTCTAGCTATAAAAACGTCATAATCATCCACAGAGTATATTTCAATAACCGCTCCATACGCGCTTCAGGACAAGAGTATATGGCTGCGACCTATGACACGTGTAGGTTGCTAGTGACTAAATATCAGCTTTCAGTGGGATACGACCGCTTTGTAAATTACGTTTAATTAAAAAGTGTTTCAACTGTCCCGGCTCACCCCTGCGCTTTGCGTTACAGCGGTCCATGCATCCTTCGGGCTTGGACCCCTAATGAAGAAACCCTAGGAAAACAATAGGGTTCCACAGCCTTGGGCTTGGACCCCTAATAATCTCTAGGAAAACAATAGGCTTCCACAGCCCAGTTGCGTGTACTGCGTGAAACGCAACTTTTTGTCAGGTTGGTCTGGAGATGCTATGTGCCAAGTTTTGTGCCAATCCATTGTACGGTCTAGGAGGAGTTCGAAAAAGTTGTTTTTTCACGATTTTTCACGTATAAAAGTCTAGGCAGAAATGGGCGTAGCCTATATCACAAGATTCAGTAGGATCCAGGGATATATGTTTTTTTAATATCGGCTGTACGGTTTGGGAATTATAGGCCCAAACGCGTTTTTTTTCTGCTCTAGCGCCACCTAGTGGTGGATGTGGGTCAATTTTTTTGTCTGAGGTCTTTGCGGAGTTTTGGACCAGTCCTGACAATGGTGCGTCGCCACCAAGTATGGTTTAGGTTGCAGTGGCAGTTTTATGCAGAGAAGAATAATGAAGAAGAAGAATAATCCCTAGGAAAACAATAGGGTTCCACAGCCCTGCTGTGTGAACTGCGTTAAACGCGGTACACGCAGCCTCGGGCTTGGACCCCTAATAATGAAGAAGAAGAAGAAACCCTAGGAAAACAATAGGGTTCCACAGCCCTGCTGTGTGAACCGCGTTACACGCGGTACACGCAGCCTCCGGCTTGGACCCCTAAAAAGTATAGAAATGTCCCCTGTGACTGTGTAACTGCCCTGAGATCTGTTAATAATGTGATTATGTTTTGATTTTCTTGACATTTTAACTGATGATATTGTCTCCATTAGACCACCTGCATCGCTGCTGGAAGGAATCTGGCTTCCATCCACTCAGATGAGGAACATGCATTCATCGAAGGTTTCCTGAAGCAAGTGACCGGTACCAAGGGAACTTCCTGGATCGGAGGCTTTGACTTTGCAAAGATGAGACTTTCATCATCACACAGAAGGTGATGTCTGGTGGATTTTTCAATGTCGGGCAGGATGTTTGGCTCCTAAAACACAACACTTTCACCCTGTAGACGAGTGTTCATGTCCCTGGAGTGTTTTAATCCAAACCACGTTTTTTCAATCTTAACTAGTCATTTTGGTATCTAAACATAAGTGTCGTCACTACATGATTCACAGTACCAGGCTCACTGTCACCTTTTCTCAGCTAAATTTAATTGTCATGTGACTGGCAGGCGGTTGCCTGATTTCGTAGGATATCATACAAAATCAGACGGTTGTGCATACGTTTTCATTCAATATCTTAAAAACGCGTTCAAGAGAATGCGTTGGGTCTCATGAGATATTGTAGAAAGTAAGATGTCTTCTAGCCTAAATGAGTGTCACTCTTGATTTCACTTTGACTTCAAACCAGTCATTCTCTTCCAGGAGGGTATGTGGATGTGGTCTGATGGATCCAAATTCAACTACATGAGCTGGCATCCAATGCTGATGCACAACTTGTTAGGATTGAAGGACTGTGCTATGATGGACTGGCCTAATGGTAAAAAAACATTTAAAACATATTGTTCTTTGTTGCACTTTTAAATACAAAGGTTAAATGTAATCAGTTCCATTGGTTGAAAACTCTCTCTACAGGAAACTGGAGCGACTGGATATGTATCGCCCAGACTTCTTTCGTATGCTCCAAGAACCTGTGTGTGTGTATGTGACTCTAACACACCATCATGATGCTTCTACAGCTCATATATAATCTCTATCATTGATTAATCTTTAATCTCTATCATTGATTCATCTCTATTCTCTATCATTGATTCAACTCTAATCTCTATCATTGATTCATCTCTAATCTCTATCATTGATTCATCTAACCCTCCATCCAAAGGTACCAGATATGAGTGGTGATGATCTTTTTACCCAAAATGTCCAATTCGAAAATAAAAGTGTATATTTTATCAGAGCATTCTGTGATCCAAGGGGAGAATGCAACTGTAATTACACTTCATAACAACTATTAATAATTCATATAGTCCACTGGTTTAATGAACTGGCTTCTTTTTATTCTTAAAACTGATGTGTTGTGTTCTTTATTCATCTGATTTCCTTTACTATATAATCAACTAAGCATTCAAAACTAAAAGACATATAGTCTTAAACAGTGTCTGGTCCTGTTGTTATTTTCTAAAAGAGACAAATTATCAACATTTACCCCGGAGTTGCAGGTGTGTGAAGACCAGAGCTGATCTCAGTGAGGTATTGGCCAGGTGATGAGACACCTGGGTTCATGACATCAAACAGACAATGTGCAGGACTGCTTCAAAGTGTAGATGTGTTATGAATGATGAATGTTATTTTATTAAGTCCACCCCGATTTTTATATATATATACCCGAAGGTGAGGACACGGAAGATGAAGAACCGTCATGGAGGGACAAGCCGCTGCACGGCATGTACCACAGACAAATAGAAGAAGTGACTGATATCAAGAAATCTTACCAGTGGCTGGAAAAGGCTGGACTGAAGGACAGCACAGAGGCCGTAACCATGGCAGCACAAGAACAGGCACTCAGTACAAGATCAATAGAGGCCGGGGTCTACCACACCAGGCAGGACCCCAGGTGCAGACTGTGCAAGGATCCCCCTGAGACAGTACAGCACATAACAGCAGGGTGTAAGATGCAGGCAGGAAGAGCGTACATGGAATGCCATAACCAGGTAGCTGTCATAGTGTACAGGAACATCTGCCACGAGTATGGGCTGGAAGTCCCAAGGTCAAAATGGAAGACACCTCCTAAGGTAGTCGAGAATTTTATTTATTTATTTATTTATTTTATTAATTCAGGACAATGCACATTGATGAACATGCACAACAGTACACGTAAATGTGCCAGATTGTAGCCCAAGGGCTAATTTCCATCTGCAGTCCAATAGGCAGGTTGGAGTTACAGTAAAAACAGACATAGGATAGTAACATTTAGTATATAAAAACAAGAAGAAACAAAAAGAAAAGAAGAAAAAAAAAGAAAAAACAGGACAATTCAATAGTAAAAAAAAATAATGTAAACACAAGTTAGCGTTGATCACATGTTTGGTTAGCTCTAAGCCACAGCTTTACCTGACTCTTAAAGGAGGCCAGAGTGGGATGCTCCCTTATAGTTGGAGGAAGTGTGTTCCATAATGCACTGCCTTCAATAGATTAAGCACAAATAGGAAAATTTACAATAACTATCAAAACTCAGTTTTAAGTTAAAGTTATATTTCTCTAAGATATTGCAATGATGATAAGAGAAAGGTTTTCTTTTTTTTTTTTTATCCAGAATCTTAAGCGCCTTCTTGTACAGAAGCTTAACTGGTTTTAGGGTAGTAGTACCCGACATAGACCAGCTAGTGACACAATAGTCCACATGTGAAAGTATCATTGAATACAGAAACATTAGAGCAGCTGAATCTGATAGAGATCCTCTGATTTGTTTAAAATTATGAAGATTGAATTTGATTCTTTTGGATATCATTTTAACATGGTTTTTAAAAGAGAGTCAAGAGTCTATAATCACACCTAAATATTTACATTCATTAACAACTTCCAACTCTCTGTGCCAAACATCACCCATGATTGGGCAGGCATAACAGTAGAAGATTGCTTTGACAAGTATAAACAAACATTTTTTTTACATTTAAAATAAGACACGATCTATTGAGCCATGTTTGTATGTGTGTAAGAGCTGTTGAGAGAACATGTGCTGCCTCCACAAGATCTTTTGCTTTAGTAAAAATTACAGTGTCATTGGCATAAAGCTGGACATTAACATGTAAACAGTATTCTGGTAAGTCATTAATATATAGAGAAAATAAAATGGGCCCCAGTATGGAGCCTTGGGGGACTCCTACTGAACTACCCATATAGGCAGACCTAACCCCGCCCACCATAGCGCATTGTTCTCTGTGAGACAAGTAAGAGTGAAACCAGCTAATAGTTTGAGCAGAAAAATTGAAATATGACAATTTAGATAGCAGAACTTTTTGATTGACGATATCAAAGGCTCTTTTCAAATCCAGAAATACAGCACCAACACATCCATTTTTATCTAGCTGACATTTAATTTTTTCCATAAACATGGCCAATGCAGTCTCAGTTGAGTGGTGTGGCCGGAATCCAAACTGCATGGGATGTAAAGGTGTTTGACTATTGCTGAGGAATTAAATTAACCAAGTGCATGAGAGGGGGCGCTAAAGCCTTTTTATGTAACTTTATAAAACTAGTGTCAAGCCCATAGATATCCTTGGCTTTAGAATTGTTCAGATCCGTAAAGATATTAGTGACTTCTGGTTCTGTAATCTCTTGGATATAAAATTTGGGATGATTATTGTCAGGTAGAGTAGGATCCTGCTGATCAGAACCCTCGGAAGATGGGAACTGTTTCACCAAATCTACTATTGATTTCACAAAGAAGGAATTAAGCTCTTGTGCCAGAACAACAGGGTCCCTCACCAGCAGATTGTTCATTTTTAATTCTAAGCCTTTACTGTCCTGCTTGGGTTGTTTCCCTGTCAATTTATTTATGATCTGCCATATTTTTTTATCGTTACCTCCAGCATTTTTAATAATTTGAATGAAAAAGTTTGCTTTAGCCTTTCGTAATTCGGACGTCACTTTATTTCTGGCTCTTGTAAAACTAAGTCTGTCTATATTAAGTCCAGACTTAATAGATTTTTGGAGTAATTGATCCCTTTGCTTTATTAGCTTTAAACCGGCAGGGTTAAGCCAGGGGAGGGAGTTGGACTTCTTTCTCCCACGGCGCCCCCTCCTGGAGAAAGAGAGGATAACCTCTTTAACTTTCGAGAGAAATAAGTCACTGCCAGCGTCCACATCCTTGCGTTCCATAAAGCTTATCCAGTCAACATCTTTCAAAGCTCTGTCCACATTTTCAAGCTGTTTCTTGGGAATTGTCATATTACTAGTGTGCTTGGTTGAAATAGTATGATATGGATTTTCTGAGCGTTTTACCTTTCTAGAAAAAACATTACATTACATTATGGTCTGAGAGACTTGGTAACAGGTTGTGGGATTTTTTAATCCTTTCCGGTTTGTTGGTGAAAACTAAGTCAATTCTAGAGTGAGTGCGGTGTGTGATTCTGGTGGGTTGTTCTATTATCTGAGTGAGGTTAAAGTAATCTGTTATAAACTGTCCTCATGTTGCCCTCATGTTGTCCTCATGTTGCCCTCATGTTGTCCTCATGTTGCCCTCATGATATCCTCACATTGCTCTCATGTTGTCCTCGTGTTGCACTCATGTTGCCCTCATGTTGCCCTCATGTTGTCCTCATGTTACCCTGGTGTTGTTCTCATGTTGTCCTCATGTTGTCTTCATGTTGCCCTCATGTTGTCCTCATGTTGCCCTCATGTTGTCCTCATGTTATCTTCATGTTGTCACTGTGTTGCCCTCTTTTTGTCCCCATGTTGCCCTCATGATGTCCTCACATTGCTCTCATGTTGTCCTCATGTTGTCCTTGTGTTGTCCTCATATTGCTCTCATGTTGTCCTCATGTTGTCTTCATGTTGTCCTTGTGTTACCCTGGTGTTGCTCTCATGTTGTCCTCATGTTGTCCTCGTGTTACCCTGGTGTTGCTCTCATGTTGTCCTCATGTTGTCCTCGTGTTGCCCTCATGTTGCCCTCATGTTGTCCTCACGTTGCTCTCATGTTGTCCTCAAGTTGTCCTCGTGTTGTCCTCATGTTGCTCTCATGTTGTCCTCATGTTGTCTTCATGTTGTCCTCGTGTTACCCTGTTGTTGCTCTCATGTTGTCCTCATACTGTCTTCATGTTGTCCTCGTGTTGCCCTCATGTTGCCTTCTTGTTGTCCTCATGTTGCCCTCATGTTGTCCTCATGTTGTCCTCATGATGTCCTCACATTGCTCTCATGTTGTCCTCATGTTGTCCTCGTGTTGCCCTCATGTTGTCCTCATGTTGTCCTCATGTTGTCCTCATGTTGCCCACATGTTGTCTTCATGTTGCCCTCATGTTGTCCTCATGTTGCCCTTGTGTTGTCTTCATGTTGTCCTCATATTGTCTTCATGTTGTCCTCGTGTTGCCCTCATGTTGCCTTCTTGTTGTCCTCATGTTGCCCTCATGTTGTCCTCATGTTGCCCTTGTGATGTCCTCACATTGCTCTCATGTTGTCCTCATGTTGTCCTCGTGTTGCCCTCATGTTGTCCTCATGTTGTCCTCATGTTGTCCTCATGTTGCCCACATGTTGTCTTCATGTTGCCCTCATGTTGTCCTCATGTTGCCCTTGTGTTGTCTTCATGTTGTCCTCATGTTGTCTTCATGTTGCCCTCTTGTTGTCCTCATATTGCCCTCATGTTGTCTTCATGTTGCCCTCATGTTGCCCTCATGTTGTCCTCATGTTGCCCTCATGTTGTCTTCATGTTGCCCTCATGTTGTCCTCATGTTGCCGTCATGATGTCCTCACATTGCTCTCATCTTGTCCTCGTGTTGCCCTCATGTTGTCCTCATGTTGCCCTCATGTTGTCCTCATGTTGTCCTTGTGTTACCCTGGTGTTGCTCTCATGTTGTCCTCATGTTAATAACCATTATTAACTGTTAATAACCGTTATTAACTGTTAATAACCGTTATTAACAGTTTCAAAGTTCCAGTGTGAAAAACTTTGTTTAACACGGAGCAGCTCCCGTCTGTCAGAGTTCTCCATGTGCTGCTTCCTGTTATAGCTCCAGCTATTTACTGGGTGTGTGTGTGTGTGTGTAGAGTGGGTCTGTGGTCCACCTCCAGCTGGTCCAGGTGTGTCCCGGTTTCTGTGAGATCGGATCGAACCAGGAAGAAAACCAGACGCTGATCCAGGAGCAGCAGAAGCTGATCTAATAAGCTCCAAGTACACACACACACACACACACACACACACACACACGCACGTATGCACGCACGCACACAGAAACACACAGACACACACGCATGCACGCACATACCACACACACACAGACACACACACAGACACACACACGCACACATGCACGCAAACATGCACATGCACACATTGACACACACTCACACAGAAACTCGCAACCACACACAAATATGCAGGCACACACACAGACACACACACACGCAAACATGCACGCACACACACAGGCACACACACAGAAACCTTGCAGCATGTCCTCTACACCAGTGTAAAACCACAGAGGCTGACGGGTCTTCATACACATATCATTTAGAGAGGAGCAAGAGGTGTGGGGGGGCTGTCTGTGTGTGTATGTATGCATGTGTTTTTGTGTGTGTTTGTGTGTGTCTGTGTGTGTGTGTGTGTCTGTGTCTGTGTGTGTGCGAGCTTTGAGCAAGAGAGTTCACACCTTAGTTTTAGGATAGAAGATCTCAGCCGTCTGTTGTTGCACCAGAAACACAAGGCAGAGGTTGTGTCTGTGGTGGAGAAGAAGGGGAGGAAGAGGAGGCATGCAGGGATGAAGGAGGAGGAGGAGGAGGAGGGGAGGAAGAGGAGGCATGCAGCGATGAAGGAGGAGGAGGAGGAGGTGAGCAGGGCCATGGTGGCGTCTCTGACCGAGGGATGGAGGCTGCTCCTCCGTCTGCTCCACCGACGACAGGAAGTCCTCACGCTCGCTGCTGACTTCTACCACCGAGCTCTGGAGGTGGGAGTGTGTGTGTGTGTGTGTGAGAATGTGTGTGTGTCTGTGTGTGTGTGGGTGTGTGTGTAGGTGTGTTTCTGTGTGTGTGGGAGGGTGTGTGTATGTCTGTGTGTGTGTGGGTGTGTGTGTGGGTGTGTTTCTGTGTGTGTGGGCATGTGTGTGTTTGTGTGGGTCTGTGTGTGTGGAACCATAGGTATTTGGGACTATAGAGGACCATAGTGGGACCATAGTGGGACCATGAGGGACCATGGGGCTGTGGGACTATATGGGCACACAGTGGGGCCATGGGGGACTGTGGGACTATAGGGGACGATAGTGGGACCCTAGTGGGCCATAACTGGCTGCTGACATTGTTAATAGCAACACCTGCTGCAGCCTTTATCTAAAGAGGCCCAACAATCAGCTGCTATTTCCATCCTCGGGGGTGTGTGTGTGTGTGTGTGTGTCTGTGTGTGTGTGTGTGTGCCATGAGTGAATCATATGATGTCTGTCGGTTTAAAAGAACAATGCTTATTATATGTAACTCTGTCTGTCTGTTTGCCTGTCTGTCTGTCTGACTACCTGTCTGTCCGCCTGTCTGTCTGTCTGACTACCTGCCTGTCTGTCTGTCTGACTGCCTGTCTGTCTGACTACCTGTCTGTCTGACTACCTGTCTGTCTGTCTGACTGCCTGTCTGTCTGACTACCTGTCTGCCTGTCTGTCTGTCTGACTACCTGTCTGTCTGACTACCTGTCTGTCTGCAGTTTGCTGTGAGTATTGACAGAGTTGAGGATCTGCAGAGCGACCGTCTCTCATACGACTTCCTGAGCAAAGGTAACCGTGGTGATATTAGTTGTAGTAATTATAGTCACACACACACACACACACACACACACACACACACACACACACACACACGCACACACACACAGACACACACACAGACAGACACACACATACTGTATATGTAGATGTATATATATATGTGTCTTATCGGTGGCGTCTCCAGATGTTCTGGGGAAGTCTCTGCAAGTTTTAAGCAGCTGCAGCGTTCTGCTGCAGAAACTTGGAGCGCTGCAGTGGACCGAGGCCCTCCAGAGGACAGGAGGAGTACTGCAAGAGGGAGAGAAGGTGAGAGAGAGACACACACACACATACACACACACACAGATACAGTAAACACACACACACACACACACACACACACGCACACACAGTAAACAGACACAGACACACACACACAAACAAACACACAGTAATGGTGATGCTGCGTGTCCTCCCAGAGTCCCCCGGGTCCCCCGAGCAGCAGTGGGACGGCGCTGCGGGTGGAGCAGCTGGTGGAGGCGCTGCAGGACCGGGGGAGGAGGGCGGAGCTCGCCGCCAGGCTGCAGCTGCAGCGGCCGTAGAACGGCATCATGGTCCGCAACAAGTCCCGAGACGCGGAGGTTCAGAGCTCACATCAACACAACAACACAACACAATGTCGTTAATAAGAGACAAGGACAGACAGTAGTTAATCATTAATAAGAGTTATAGTATCATCATAATAACTTCTGTGTGTGTGTGTGTGTTTGTGTGTGTCTGTGTTTGTGTGTGTGTGTCTGTGTTTGTGTGTGTTTGTCTATGTGTGTCTGTGTGTGTGCCCCTGTTGTATAAAGTAACCAATGAATGTTGTCTTCTCTGCAGGACTGGAATCTCATGGCCGACATAATCCTTGACCAGAACCAGGACCTGCAGTCTGAATCCACAATAGACCTGCCGGCAGAGACCAGGACAAACAAAACCAGGACCATGCAGTCTGGACCAGACGTGAAGCTTGAATGTAGATCAGAGCCAAACAGAAGCCTGCAGTCCAGATCCAGATTAAACCAAAAGTTAGAATCTAAATCAGAGGAGACCAGTGACTTGGAATCTGGATCCAGAGTAGACCAGACGCTGGGAACAGAATCTAAACTAGACATGAAGCCTGAAAGCAGATCAGAGGACATTAAAAACCTGCAGTCCAGGTTAGACCAGAAGTAGTCCAGAGGACACTAAAAACCTGCAACCCAGATCCAGTGTAGACCAGATGCTGGGAAGTAGTCTAGATGACACTAAAAACCGGATCCAGGGTAGACCAGATTCTGGAAAGTAGACCAGAGGAAACCAAAGACTTGCAGTCTGGATTCAGACCAACGAACACACACACAAACTTTGAGTCAGGATCCAGATTCAAGTTGAAGACTGGATCTATGCCAAAGGAGACTAAAAACCTGCAACCCGGATCCAGGGTAGACCAGAAGCTGGAAAGTAGACCAGATGACACTAAAAACCTGCAGACTGGATTTAAATTAACACTGAAGACAGAGTTCAGAACGATAAAACCCCGAGACATTCAGCCGGGGTCAGACCTAAAGTTTGAATGTAGACCCCAGGAAACCAAAGACTTGGAGCCTGAACGCAGATCAGAGAAGACCAGAATCCTGCAGTCTTGCAGTTGCAGTTTAGACCCGTCACTGGAGTCTAGATTAGAGCTGAAGCCTGGATTTAAACTAGGTGTGAGGCCTGAATGTAGATCACAGGAAAAGAAAGACTTGGAACCTGGATCCAGATCACAACAGACCAGAAACCTTCAGTCTGGATTTGAGCTGAAGGTTAGAGATATTGAGTCAGAATCTGAAGAGGGGACTGAAAACCTGCAGACTGGACCAGATGTGGAGCTTAAGTCTGAAAACCTCCTGACCAATCAGAGGCTCCTGCTGCTATCGTCATTGTGTGACATGCTTGTGGAACAGGTGACGTCTACTTTTTATTCTCTGGAGCTTCTTCTCAGCATTTGACGGTATTTACACTGTGTGTGTGTGTGTGTGTGTGTGTGCGTGTATGTGTGTGTGTAAGAGTTTTTGTGCGTGTGTGTCTGTCTGTGTGTTTGTGTGTATCTGTGTGTTTGTGTGTCTGTTTGTGTTAGTCAGTGTGTGTGTCTGTTTGTGTGTCTGTGTCTGTATATCTGTGTGTGTGTGTCTGTCTGTGTGAGCCTGTGTGTGTGTCTGTTTGTGTGTGTGTGTATATCTGTGTGTGTGTCTGTCTGTGTGTTGATGTTTGTGTGTGCGTGTTTATGTGTGTGCATCTGTGTGTGTGTTTGTCTATCTATGTGTGTTTGTGTGTGTGTGTGTTTGTGTGTGTATGTCCGTCTGTATGAATCTGTGTGTGTGTGTATGGTATGTGTGTGTGTGTGTGTCTGTATGAATCTGTGTGTGTGTTTCAGGCGTCAGGAGCGGTGTTGAACGTGCAGCCGACGGTGGATCGACTCGGCGGAACCAGACAGGAAGTGACCGATCTGCGGCGTCAGAGAGAGACATACAGGAAGTACAAGCAGAGACTCAACAAGGTGCTCGCACCTGTACCCACCTGTACCCACCTGCCAGTATTAGCATCATGTTACATGGAGCACCTGTCATATAGTTAGTATTAACATCATGTGTGTGTGTGTCTGTGTGTGTGTGTGTCTGTCTGTGTGTGTGTGTGTTTTCAGACCCTGCAGGACCTGATCGGGGTCTCTGAGATGCTGGACTTGTGCACCCGTCTGGACCTGGGCTCAGACCTGCAGACCTCCAGGCTGGTGCAGCGCTTCATCCAGGCTGCGCCGCTCTTCACCGTGAGACCTGGTCCCCGGGTGGTTTTGGGACTTAAAGGCTCCGTCTCCACGGCAACCTCTAATTTCTAACCCTCCTGGTGTCTTCGGGTCAAATTTGGGTTTTCTTACATTTTAAATTAATAATTTTATAGAATTAGGAGGAAAAAAAATTTATAAAATAACTTGTGTGAATAAAAGTCAAAATAAAAGAACACGACAAACGTTGAAAAAAACAGAGAAAAATGTCAAAAAATATCTAAAAAGTGACAAATTGAATTAATATTCAGTTCACTACTTTCATTGAAGTTGTTTTTTTCTAAATTTTACAGCATTTGGAGAAACAAAAAATTTGATAAAAGAACCAGTTTGACAAATGTAAAAAAAAGTCAAAATAAAAGACAAATATCAAATAAAAGTGACAAAAATGTGAAAAAAGTGACAAATTAAAATTTGTGAAAAAACCCACAAAAATTTCAAAAGGCTCAGAAAAAGTCAACAAACGAGAGAAAAATGTCAAAAAATACCAAAAAAGTGACAAATTATAAAAATCATCAGCCAAAAAACACCCAAATGTGGGTGTTTTTTCTCAATTTTATAGAATTTGGAGACAAAATACTTGATAAAATGAAAAAAATGTAAAATAAAAGTGACAAAAAATGTCAAAAAATACCAAAAAAGTGACAAATTTAATTAATATTCAGTTCACTATTTTCATTTAATTAGTTTTTTTTCCTCAAGTTTTTAGCATTTGGAGGAAAAAATAATTCATAAAATAACTTGTGTGTGACAAATGTAAAAAAAAAAAAAAGTCAAAATAAAAAAAAAATGTCAATAAAAGTGACTAAAATGTGAAAAAAAGTGACAAATAAAAATTTGGGGAAAAAAAACACAAAAATGTTAAAAGGCTCAGAAAAAGTCAACAAACGAGAGAAAAATGTCAAAAAATATCAAAAAAGTGACAAATAATCAGTTCACTACTGATAAAATAACTTGTGTGTGACAAATGTAAAAAAAGTCAAAATAAAAGAACAATGTCAGTAAAAGTGACTAAAATGTGAACAAATGTAAAAGAAAACGTGACAAAAATGGGAAAAAAATGCCCAACAAAGTTACAAAAATGTCAAAAAAAGTAAGAAAGCACAAAAATTTCAAAAGTCAACAAACGTTGAAAAAGTGACAAAATCATTAGAAGAAAGACACAATAGGGTCGAAAAAGACGACATAACAATAATAAAAGGTTTTATTTTGAAAATATATTTCTTTACATTTTGATTCGGAAAAACTAAAAATTTGCAGGTCGGCGGGAAGACAACACGAGAAAACATAAGAGAGAAAAATATCAAATAACACGATCAAATAAAGTGACTAAAAAGTTACAAATGTAAAAAAAAGTTTTCAAAATTTGGGAAAAAATCCACAAAAAATTCTAAATTTGCAAGTTGGCGGGAAGACAACACAAGGGTTAACACGTCCGACATCACATATCACATGACCACTCACACGCACACTGGGCATGTGCATGCTGGGGTAAACAGGAAGCACAGCAGGGGAATGAGAGGGGGGAACAACAGAGCAGGGGGAATGAGAGGGGGGACACCAGAGCAGGGGGAATGAGAGGGGAGACATCAGAGCAGGGGGAATGAGAGGGAAACATCAGAGCAGGGGGAATGAGAGGGAAACACCAGAGCAGGGGGAATGAGAGGGGTAAACGACAGAGCACGGGAATGAGAGGGGGAAACGACAGAGCACGGGGAATGAGAGGGGGGACACCAGAGCAGGGGGAATGAGAGGGGGTAACACCAGAGCAGGGGGAATGAGAGGGGGGACACCAGAGCAGGGGGAATGAGAGGGGGAAACACCAGAGCAGGGGGAATGAGAGGGTGTTTTATTTTCTTTATCTTCAGACGTTTCTCTTGTTTTTGTTGCAGAAACTAGACGCACAGGTGGAGTCGCTGAGGAGGATCCGGGACTCTCTCGGAGTCCTGGACCGGCTGGAGAAGAGACCAGCAGAGACCGGCAAGGACCTGTCCGAGCTGCTGGACCTGCAGGAGGAGGAGGGACCAGCAGAGACCGGGGAGGACCTGTCCAAGCTGCTGGACCTGCAGCAGAGAGTGAAGATGAAGATCAGTCAGAGCGAGACGATCCTGGACCTGAGCCGCAGCTTTCACCTCACAGCCTCACAGGTCGGTTCTGCAAAGACGAGGGTCATGTTACAAATACTTCTAATGGGTCCAGGAGTGGTGGTCTGGTCCAGGGGTGGTCTGGTGGTCTGGTCTGGTCCTGAGGTGTGACTGTAGCGTCAGAGACCAGAGACCGGAGACCACCTCTGAAACAAGCACAGAGTAATGTGAGAGATTGTGTGTGTGTATGTCCAGCTGGAGGCACTGCTCCAGTCAGACGCTGCTGGGTCCAGAGACCAGCAGCAGATCCAGAATCTGCTTCAAACCGCTTCAACACTGAAGACAGAGATCTGCACTGCCGTCACCTTCAGCGTGAGTTCATTCACTCATATTACTATTCTATTATCTCCACCAGACTCCATGTAAATAATCACTACTTTTAGCGTGTATAGAGCAGCATATCTCCACCAGACTCCATGTAAATAATCACTACTTTTAGCGTGTATAGAGCAGCATATCTCCACCAGACTCCATGTAAATAATCACTACTTTTAGCGTGTATAGAGCAGCATATCTCCACCAGACTCCATGTAAATAATCACTACTTTTAGCGTGTATAGAGCAGCAGATCTCCACCTGACTCCATGTAAATAATCACTACTTTTAGCATATCTCCACCAGACTCCATGTACAGTGCCTTGCGAAAGTATTTGGCCCCCTTGAAGTTTTCAACCTTTTGACACATTTCAGGCTTCAAACATAAAGATATAAAAATTTTATTTTTTGTAAAGAATCACCAACAAGTGGGACACAATTGTGAAGTGGAACGAAATCTATTGGATATTTTAAACTTTTTTAGCAAATAAAAAACTGAAAAGTGGTGCGTGCAAAATTATTCGGCCCCTTTACTTTCAGTGCAGCAAACTCACTCCAGAAGTTCAGCGAGGATCTCTGAATGATCCAATGTTGTCCTAAATGACTGATGGTGATAAATAGAATCCACCTGTGTGTGATCAAGTCTCTGTATAAATGCACCTGCTCTGTGATAGTCTCAGGGTTCTGTTGAAAGCGCAGAGAGCATCATGAAGACCAAGGAACACACCAGGCAGGTCCGTAATACTGTTGTGGAGAAGTTTAAAGCCGGATTTGGATACAAAAAGATTTCCCAAGCTTTAAACATCCCAAGGAGCACTGTGCAAGCGATCATTTTGAAATGGAAGGAGTATCAGACCACTGCAAATCTACCAAGACCTGGCCGTCCCTCTAAACTTTCAGCTCAGACAAGGAGAAGACTGATCAGAGATGCAGCCAAGAGGCCCATGATCACTCTGGATGAACTGCAGAGAACTACAACTGAGGTGGGAGAGTCTGTCCATAGGACAACAATCAGTCGTACACTGCACAAATCTGGCCTTTATGGAAGAGTGGCAAGAAGAAAGCCATTTCTCAAAGATATCCATAAAAAGTCTCGTCTAAAGTTTGCCACAAGCCACCTGGGAGACACACCAAACATGTGGAAGAAGGTGCTCTGGTCAGATGAAACCAAAATCCAACTTTTTGGCCACAATGCAAAACGATATGTTTGGCGTAAAAGCAACACAGCTCATCACCCTCAACACACCATCCCCACTGTCAAACATGGTGGTGGCAGCATCATGGTTTGGGCCTGCTTTTCTTCAGCAGGGACAGGGAAGATGGTTAAAATTGAGGGGAAGATGGATGCAGCCAAATACAGGACCATTCTGGATGAAAACCTGTTGGAGTCCGCAAAAGACCTGAAACTGGGACGGAGATTTATCTTCCAACAAGACAATGATCCCAAACATACAGCAAAATCTACAAAGGAATGGTTCACAAATAAACGTATCCAGGTGTTAGAATGGCCAAGTCAAAGTCCAGACCTGAATCCAATCGAGAATCTGTGGAAAGAGCTGAAAACTTTTACATATGTAAAAAGTTGAGTTCAGTTCATACACTTAGACTTATTATTGTATATAATAATAATAAGGGGCGGCTATGGCTCGGTGGTAGAGTGGTTGCCTGCCAATCAGAAGGTTGGTGGTTGAATCCTTGGCCCTGCAGTCCCATGTCGAAGTGTCCTTGGGCAAGACACTGAACCCCGAGTTGCCCCCGATGCTGTGCATCGGAGTGTGAATGTGTGTGCATGTTTATCTGATGAGCAGGTGTCACCTTGTACGGCAGCCTCGGCCACAGTGTATGAATGTGTGTGAATGGTGAATGGTTCCTGTATGATGTAAAAGCGCTTTGAGTAGTCGTTAAGACTAGAAAAGCGCTATATAAATACAGCACATTTACATTTATATTTGAGGTAACTCACTGGCAACACTAACTACCCCATTACAGTACCATAAATGTTTTTTTTTACAGTATAATACACTTACTGTAACTGTTTTACAGTCGTATAATACAGTAATCATACTTTAATTACAATTTCCTAAATGATACTGGAATTGTCTTGCTGCATTATAGTTTTATTGTAATTGTGGTTCACAGTATATTACACTATTTAGCATTGGCAGTACAAACTATTTTTTTTTCACAAAAATGCTATTGAATTCCATGTCCATGTAAAAAAGTAATATATTTTTATTTTTGTATTATACAGGTACAAATATCAGGGCCAAGATATCTTTAAGGCTGAAAGAAACTGAAAACAAAATTTACATCCAAGCGATGGTACAACCATGTTTAAATATGCGCCAAACACTGGGCAGCATTCAGAGGCCATTACATGTCTGATCAATGCAGTTACCATTTGAATTGACTCTAAGAAAACAAAATGTACACTTTTTAAATCCCCAGATGCAACTGCAGAACACTGAATAATCTAGCCAAAACATCAGTTCATCCTTGATCTTGGCCGTTTTTATTTTATTTTATTTATTTATTTATTTATTTTTAGAAATCCCGAGTAAGTATGAAAAATGTGGTGCGGTTGTCTACCACATAGCTGAAGTGTTTTGAAGCATTTGGTTGGCGAGGGGACAGAGGAACAGTTTGTTTAGAAGCGTTTGTGAAGGACGATGGAGGGGCATGGTACTCCGGCTTGATGATCCACGTCTGCTTGAAGGTGGACAGAGAGGCCAGGATGGAGCCTCCAATCCAGACAAGAGTACTGGTGCTCTGGTGGGGGGGTCCATACTGAACTGTATGAGAACCAGATAAATGGTCATGAGTTTAACTCATCTAAACTATTAACAGACTTAAGACTTGTGCAAAAACATAGAATACGACAGAAACAACACACACAGTCACGAGTAGCAGTAGTTACAGTTAACAGATAATTTAAAAGGTCTTTCTACTTTCTTATGCTGTCTGTCGGCCCCAGCACAGCTAAAAAAGGTTTTCCCTGTTTGATTAAATTTTAGAATTCATACACATTTTACCAATACATTTTCATGACTTTTCCATGTCTTTGAGGCATATTTTATGACCGCAAATCCTCTCAAACATCTGTATGAACATAAAAAAAATAGAAATACAATGAATTAAAGGTAAAAAAAACTTTTTTTTTCCTCTGGACCCTATTTTCCTGTTCTTGTGTCTAAGTGACAACAATCTTTGGCGTCTAATTGCAGGCTAACGGTCATACTTAATACACTGTGATTATGAGGTCTTATTTTTACCCTGCTTATTGCCAAATGGCACTATCTAGCTATGTTAAACAGTTTAGTAAGACTATGGTTCGTTTCTGTACACTCAGCATTAACGTTAGATCTGGTTAAGAATTGATTTTAAAAACGGGGTCCGGAGTGCCAACGGTCATAAAACATCAGTTATTAGATGGTGCCCGTTTTTGATGGTTAACTACTGACAGTCACATAACGTTGTTTTACGTTTTGTTGAAGCTAAATTGACCATAGACCTAGCTAGCTAGCTAACGTTAAATAAATCTGACATTAGCGGTTTATAATCAGCTTTAACTAGGACTAAACGCGTTCAATGGACATATTGAAACTCATTTGACTTTGAGATCAATACAATCATCAATATCACAATTTATTTGATTGGTACTTTTCCGTTTCATGTTTAAAGCAAGGGTAACTTTGGTAAACTGTTGGTTGCTGTGTTTGCTTGTTTCACTAGTTATCCCTCATTAAAAAGGTGGTTCTTGCTAAGAATATCCACCATCTTTTAAAAATTTGTCAGGAATACACCGTGTTCATTGCAAAACAATAGTTTGCAATACTAAAAATACTGCATCCTCACAAAAGAGCATTATTTTTTGAAAGCTTTTACATAGTGTGTATGTTTTATGTTGGCATGATGTATAGTCAAAGATCAGAAGACGTGGGCAGGAGTTGTGAGAGAAGGCATGAAGGACATCATCCAACAATAATAGTTGTGTGTATAAATCGGGGGCCTGTTGCACGAAAGTAGAATAAAGATATCCAGGATAAGTGAAAAAGCACAGCTTGACTTAGTGTGATCTGCTCATCGCGGCTTAACCGGTTGCACGTTTGCCGAGCCAGGATGAACAGGTGGAGCTATGTCCAGCCAGGTGTAGATACGCAGGATGAACAGGTGAAGCTATGTCCAGCCAGGTGTAGATAACCAGGATGAACAGGTGGAGCTTTGTCCAGCCAGGTGTAGATACCCAGGATGAACAGGTGAAGCTATGTCCAGCCAGGTGTAGATAACCAGGATGAACAGGTGAAGCTATGTCCAGCCAGGTGTAGATAGCCAGGATGAACAGGTGGAGCTTTGTCCAGCCAGGTGTAGATACCCAGGATGAACAGGTGAAGCTATGTCCAGCCAGGTGTAGATAACCAGGATGAACAGGTGAAGCTATGTCCAGCCAGGTGGAGATAACCAGGATGAACAGGTGGAGCTATGTCCAGCCAGGTGGAGATAACCAGGATGAACAGGTGGAGCTATGTCCAGCCAGGTGGAGATAACCAGGATGAACAGGTGAAGCTATGTCCACCCAGGTGTAGATAACCAGGATAAACAGGTGGAGCTATGTCCAGCCAGGTGTAGATAGCCAGGATGAACAGCTGGATCTATGTCTAGCCAGGTGTAGATTACCAGGATGAACAGGTGAAGCTATGTCCAGCCAGGTGGAGATAACCAGGATGAACAGGTGAAGCTATGTCCAGCCAGGTGTAGATAACCAGGATGAACAAGTGAAGCTATGTCCAGCCAGGTGGAGATAACCAGGATGAACAGGTGGAGCTATGTCCAGCCAGGTGGAGATAACCAGGATGAACAGGTGAAGCTATGTCCAGCCAGGTGTAGATAACCAGGATGAACAGGTGAAGCTATGTCCACCCAGGTGTAGATAACCAGGATGAACAGGTGAAGCTATGTCCAGCCAGGTGTAGATAACCAGGATAAACAGGTGGAGCTATGTCCAGCCAGGTGTAGATAGCCAGGATGAACAGGTGGAGCTATGTCCAGCCAGGTGTAGATAACCAGGATGAACAGGTGAAGCTATGTCCAACCAGGTGTAGATAACCAGGATGAACAGGTGAAGCTATGTCCAGCCAGGTGTAGATAACCAGGATGAACAGGTGGAGCTATGTCCAGCCAGGTGGAGATAACCAGGATGAACAGGTGAAGCTATGTCCAGCCAGGTGGAGATAACCAGGATGAACAGGTGGAGCTATGTCCAGCCAGGTGTAGATAACCAGGATGAACAGGTGAAGCTATGTCCAGCCAGGTATAGATAACCAGGATGAACAGGTGGAGCTATGTCCAGCCAGGTGTAGATAACCAGGATGAACAGGTGGAGCTATGTCCAGCCAGGTGTAGATAGCCAGGATGAACAGGTGGAGCTATGTCCAGCCAGGTGTAGATAGCTGGGATAAGTTCACGTTCACGGCTTTCTCACATAGACGACGGTATTGATCACAGATTTACTGATGCAGAGATGGAGAAGACGCATGCGCCATATGTTTCACCCAATGAGCAGCAGCTTCTAATGGAAAGTAACGAGGAGGTGAAGAATATAATATGCAAAAAGGGAAATCCGGCTGTTATCAAACGGAGAGAAAAAGCCAACAGACTATAGCGGACCGACTGAATGTGTAAGGATGTAAAAATATCTACTTAGCCTAATAGTCACTCCACTTTTTTTTCTTTTCTTTTTAACACAAAGGTGTAGGCTACTGTTTTAATTGATTTAAATATGCTGGTTTTACTGTAAAGTGTCTTTGAGTAGCCTACCATGTAAAGCACTATATAAATAAAATGTATTATTATTTAGCCTACTTTGCCTTAAAAGTGAGCAGCAGGGAATAATGTTCCTTTGGAAATTTCAATTTCAATTTCAATTTATTTATAGTATCAATTCACAACAAGAGTTATCTCAAGACACTTTACAGATAGAGTAGGTCTAGACCACACTCCAGAATTCACAAGGACCCAACAGTGTCCTCCAGAGCAAGCAACAGTGCGACAGTGGCGAGGAAAAACTTCCTTTTAGGCAGAAACCTCGGTCAGACCCAGGCTCTTGGTAGGCGGTGTCTGACGGGCCGGTTGGGGTTAGAATGAAAAGTGGCAATTACAATCCCCCAAAAAAAATAGTAGTTGTTAGTAGTCCTTTGTAGTCGGCATAGCAGAGTGTAGCAGGAGGAACATGGCATCGCAGAGCGTGTAGCGGGACCATGGCGACAGCTGCAACCTTGATTTTGGAGCCTCCCTGATCCGAGGAAATATGCTGGGGGAAAAAGAACATGAGGACTCCGGGGAATGACTCCCCAGAGCTAGGTTAGTAACAAGCATTTCTGGGACATGGATGCACATAATTGGAAAGATAGAAAAATAGAGGAGAGAGGAACTAGGTGTGTCACAGGAAGTCCCAGCTGTCTAAAACTATTACAGCATAACCAGGAGAGACAGTGTAAAGAGAGGAGCCTGGCCAGGCCACAACTCTCCCCAAACCCTCCCATGGCTAGGGTAGGGGGAGAGACACCCAGGGCCAAGGTCATGAGGGTCAGGGCTAAGGGCAGGAAGGTCAAAGTAGGGGAAGGATACAGACCCGGGTTAGGGTAGGGGAGAGAAAGATAGAGTTAAGATCAAAGTGGGGGATGGGATACAAACCCTGGTTAGGGTAGGGGGAGAGAAAATGGGGGTTAGAGTCAGGAAGGTCAGAGAGGGGGATAAGATACAAACCCTGGTTAAGGTAGGGCATATTACTATATATGCCCTAACTATAAGCTTTATCAAAAAGGATAGTCTTAAGCCTACTCTTAAATGTGGAGACGGTGTCTGCCTCCCGAACCCAGACTGGAACCTGGTTCCACAGGAGAGGAGCCTGATAGCTGAACGCCCTGGCTCCTATTCTACTTTTAGAGACTCTAGGAACCTCAAGTAATCCTGCATTCTGGGAGCGTAGTGCTCTTGTAGGGTTGTAAGGTACTATGAGCTCTTTAAGATAAGATGGTGCCTGACCATGAAGAGCTTTGTAGGTGAGAAGAAGGATTTTAAACTCTATTCTGGATTTTACAGGAAGCCAATGCAGAGAAGCTAAAACAGGAGAGATGTGAAATGGACCCTTAAGACTATAGGCTTAATTTCAAACCCTTATTCACAACGCGTGAACATGTTTTACAACCATATGCACAAATCTCTATAAGCTATGTCTAATTCTAAATATCTCTGTACAATTAATGTTCATACAGAACAATCAGAAAGGGACAAAAACTAGAAAAAGAAGTAAGTGACTTCAATACATGCTGTGAGCATATACAGTGAGGAAAACAAGTATTTGAACACCCTGCTATTTTGCAAGTTCTCCCATTTAGAAATCATGGAGGGGTCTGAAATTGTCATCGTAGGTTATGTCCACTGTGAGAGACATAATCTAAAAAAAATATCCAGAAATCACAATATATGATTTTTTTACTATTTATTTGGATGATACAGCTGCAAATAAGTATTTGAACGCCTGTATATCAGCTACAATTCTGACCCTCAAACACCTGTTAGTCTGCCTTCAAAATGTCCACCTCCACTCCATTTATTATCCTAAATTAGATGCACCTGTTTGAGGTCGTTAGCTGCATAAAGACACCTGTCCACCCCATACAATCAGTAAGAATCCAACTACTAACATGGCCAAGACCAAAGAGCTGTCCAAAGACACTAGAGACAAAATTGTACACCTCCACAAGGCTGGAAAGGGCTACAGGGAAATTGCTAAGCAGCTTGGTGAAAAAAGGTCCACTGTTGGAGCAATCATTAGAAAATGGAAGAAGCTAAACATGACTGTCAATCTCCCTCGGACTGGGGCTCCATGCAAGATCTCACCTTGTGGGGTCTCAATGATCCTAAGAAAGGTGAGAAATCAGCCCAGAACTACGGGAGGAGCTGGTCAATGACCTGAATAGAGCTGGGACCACCGTTTCCAAGGTTACTGTTGGTAATACACTAAGACGTCATGGTTTGAAATCATGCATGGCACGGAAGGTTCCCCTGCTTAAACCAGCACATGTCAAGGCCCGTCTTAAGTTTGCCAATGACCATTTGGATGATCCAGAGGAGTCATGGGAGAAAGTCATGTGGTCAGATGAGACCAAAATAGAACTTTTTGGTCATAATTCCACTAATCGTGTTTGGTGGAAGAAGAATGATGAGTACCATCCCAAGAACACCATCCGTACTATGAAGCATGGGGGGGTAGCATCATGCTTTGAGGGTGTTTTTCTGCACATGGGACAGGGCAACTGCACTGTATTAAGGAGAGGATGACCGGGACCATGTATTGCCAGATTTTGGGAAACAACCTCCTTTCCTCAGTTAGAGCATTGAAGATGGGTCGAGGCTGGGTCTTCCAACATGACAATGACCCGAAGCACACAGCCAGGAGAACTGAGGAGTGGCTCTGGAAGAAGCAGATCAAGGTTCTGGCGTGGGCTAGCCAGTCTCAAGACCTAAACCCAATAGAGAATCTTTGGATGGAGCTCAAACTCCGTGTTTCTCAGCGACAGCCCAGAAACCTGACTGATCTAGAGAAGATCTGTGTGGAGGAGTGGGCCAAAATCCCTTCTGCAGTGTGTCAAACCTGGTGAAGAACTACAGGAAACGTTTGACCTCTGGAACTGCAAACAAAGGCTACTGTACCAAATATTAACATTGATTTTCTCAGGTGTGCAAATACTTATTTGCAGCTGTATCATACAAATAAATAGTTAAAAAATCATACATTGTGATTTCTGGATTTTTTTTAGATTATGTCTCTCACAGTGGGCATGCGCCTACGATGACAATTTCAGACCCCTCCATGATTTCTAAGTGGGAGAACTTGCAAAATTCAAATACTTATTTTCCTCACTGTATATATATATATATATATATATATATATCTCAATTGTAAGTTGCTTTGGATAATGATATGCAATGTACTGTAAAAACATTAGCTATGCTCCATATAAGTATTTTCAAGACGTGGTACAAAATGAAACCAAAGCATTTCCACTTTTCTTTTGATATATTACTGATATATATACTTATAACATACTGTATAATGAACTGTATGCTAATAAACTTCAAACAACACGAAATTAATGCGTTATTTCCCCATTAGTAATTTCACTTCAGTAAAACACATTTAGAACACGTCTTTAGCTTTTGGCTGCAACAGTCGGTAAGTTTCTGTGTTTTATGGTTATTAAATTATTGACTTTAGTGACAGCATATTGTATATGGGTAACACTACAGTAGTGTAAAAGACAGATTCATGTTTTCACATTAGCACTATCTTTGTGTGTGCGTTATTGACATTATGCATTCCCTACCCCCTTACCCTGACCTTTGCCTTTACCCCCACCCTAACCAGAACCTAATTCTAACCCTAATCCTACAACAAAGTCTTAGAGTCCATGTTGCAGGTTTAATTTTGCAACGAATTTGTGCAATTTGCTTGTTGGTAGTAAATATTTGAACTGTTATCCATTATTTTTGATGGTGTTGGATATCGCAAAACTGAATATATATCGAAAAATGGGCAGAATTTTACAGTGTTTCATTTTCCCCCCACAATGCATTGCATTACGTCATATTGGGGAGTTAACAGAGCAGCCTGCATTGTATTTACCACTGGTCTGGCCTAATGTGGCTTCTGGTCTTTAATATTAACAGTCTATGGTCTCGATCAAGTCCATGTGACTTTATTATATTTATAATAATATTGGAGGGAAAGTGAAACACAGCTTAGACGGGGGTGTTGTTCGGCTTTTCACAAGTTTAGACTGCTAGCTAACGCTGCGCCGCCGGACGTTAGCACAATAGCGTTAGCCTAGCCTGCTAGGTAAATATTACGACTGCCTTTGGTGTTGCCTATATATGCGTCCATGTTGTCAACATCATACATGTGGCATTAGTGCACCTGTTGTACCATAATTGTATTGAATGAAATAGTAAGCTTCGCTCCTACGAGATGGGGGGGTTGTTACGTTACACACAAAGCTAACTGGCTATAGTTAGCCTGTACGGATGCTAGCGGATATAGCTAACGTCGCGTAGCCAGCCAGCAACTTCGGCAGTAGAGTTTCGGTAAGCTAACACGACCGCGTTGTCGCCCACAATCAACCTGCAGTGATGTTTGAAATATAAACAATTAAAATACTGGTGCTTGCTGGTTGGCATGATCCTGCCTGAAATATCACAAACGGATTTAGGCATCTTCAGATCAGCTGATCGCGGGTCTCGCTCCCCGACCGGCGGATCACTCCCCGACCGTAGGCTCGCTCGCTTCCCGACCGGAGGGGCTCGCTTCCCGACCGGAGGGGCTCACTCGCCTACAGCACCCGCTCTCCACCGCAGCTTCGCCGCCACACACACAAGTACCGGCCAAACAGCGACATGTTTTCACGGGAGGAAGAGGTAAACACTTAGAAATAACACTCGGGGATGCCTTCTATTACTATATCTAGATAAGTGTACCAGTACTTATCTGAACTAACGACAGGATCCCTGTCACTAGATCGAAAGAAAATGTTGACGCTCACTCGGTGCTATTCACTGACAGTAAAAAGTAAAGTCATTGTATGCACTGCTGCGTTGCTGAAATAAAGGAGATAAATGAAGGAGACTTCCACATCACAATCAATCAACAATTCCTCATTTGCCCTCTCACGTCTGGTAGGTGCGTAATTATTCGGCTGCTGGCCTTTCCTCCTCTTCCTCCTCCCAGTCAGTCACCGTAGTTCTAGTGCCAGGCTGAGACTTAACTCCCCACGATGACGTCATCGCCGAATTGACTTCATAAACCCGCGAACACCAAAAATGACCAAAAACTAACTTTTAACACTATTTGGAGACATTTTTAAAAATGATATACATATCTTGAGTGTTTTTTGTACCCAATAATCAACAGTGGTGGTTAACTTGGGCAACTTGGGCAACATGGGCTTTAACCCTCAAACAGCCCTTTAGAGTTGTGGGGTCCAGCATTTTGGCCCCACAAAGCTGTCGGGACCCCACAAGTATACTGTATTCCCAAGTTTTTGACCCCAAGACACACACGCACACACCCACGCACACACACGCACACACGCACACCCCCCCACACACACAAACACACACACACACACACACACATGCACATACTCTCTCTCTCTCTCTCTCATACACACACACTCTCACTCACTCACTCACACACACGCACGCACGCACACACACACATACATATTGGCCAACTGTGGTCACCATTTGTGGAATTATTTAGCAATAAAGAATATGCATTATGTGTGGCTACATGTAATTTACATGTTCATACATACACACATTATTTCGCTGACAAACCAATGTAAAATCTATAGGTTTAACAAGCGGTTCAGTGATTAACCATTAAGAGCTGTTGGATTAAATGTTGGTGAAATCTGAATGTATAGTTCTGTACTGTCAATTGCATATTTATTTTCACATTTGTTTTCAAATATATGTATTTTTAGATTTTTTTGATTTATACACTTTTTTTCCACATTTCCTTTCTGATAATGACAGACAGGACTGACAAACTTGTCATGATCTCTCCTACCTCTCTGGGTTGATCTATTCATTTATTTCTTTATTTTAGCACATTTTATGTTTATTTATTCATTTTTAATCTGGTAAACTTGTTTATTTATGCTTTCTTGTGCCACTCTTTGGCCACCATAAAGGGTTAAAATGGTGACTAGGTAATCAATATGCAGGTCTCTAATTCAGTGGCCTGACAGGAAGTGCTCTCCCACAGATACCATTACTGGTATTAATTCTGTCTGAGGATTTGAAAGGGTCACAGCAATGTCAATGTTCAGCGTGGCGCTGACCTGACCTTTGTGACTGTTTTCATCTTGTTTAAGCCTCTTCTCCTCAAGGAGACTTTGGATTGTCCTACTAGCCTATTAGCCCGCATGGTGGGGGGTTGAGTAGTTTTATTGGTGGTCTGGGGGCTTTCTGTCACACTTCTGCACGCAAGCAAAGGAAGTGTCCGTTTTGTGATCAATATCCACAGTTTACTATTGTATCTGACAAATTGGAAACAACAATAAATGTTGAAAGGATGACTTATGCATGTGGATTATATTATATTTCAGGCCAGCAGAAATGACTGGGACAGATTGTTTTGTTTGTTCATTTCAGTAATTTCTTGGTATTCCAGCACTGTTAATCAACTATTGGGCATTATAACAAATTCAGGGAACATTTAACACTTATTGCTTTCTGTTAAAAATTACATTTTGACTCTGCACAGGAGGTCAAGCACAGCTAACATTAATGTTGGCTTATTATATTTAAGAGTCCCAGTAAGCCATGGCAGTGTAACAGTGAACCGGCATCAACAAGAGCATGAAACTGAAGCAAATACATTTCATTTAGCCATCATTTAATTTAGTATTTATACCTTTGCCTTTCCTACTGTCACATGTCAAACTGACTTCTTTGGAAAAGACCCATGGTTATTGATCCATCATAAAGCTTCTTATGTTCATTTAATGCTTCTATGTATTATATTAGAGCTGCAAATCGATTAAATTGTCATAATCGATTAACAAGTTTGAGTCATTCCCTTGTGAAAAAAGTAAAACTTCTCTGATTCCTGCTCCTTAAATGTGAATATTTTCTAGTTTCTTGTCTCCTCTGTGGTAGTAAACTAAATATGTTTGACGTGTGGACAAAAGAAGACATTTGAGGACGTCACCTTGGGCTTTGGGACATTTTTCACCATTTTCTGACATTTTAGAGTCAAGTTTAACAACTAATCCTCATCCTTCATCAATGAATTGATGAATGAATGTAGAATAATCGTTAGTTGCAGCCCTAGATTACATAGATGTGCTTGTGCATACACTGTCATTGCAAGTGCCTTATTCATTTTCATTATCATCCGTGCTACTATGTTATTACACTAATAAATGCAGATACTTGAGAAGAGCAGAACACACTGGCTGCGTCCTCCTGGGGTGGATCATATGTCTGCTTCCCCAGTTCCTTCCCCTTGACAAAAAATACACCCTTTAGTATCAGCATAATCAATGGGGAATAGTGCTGGAGGGGGCGGCTACAACAGATTGCCTGCATGCGATTCGCTGACACGGGCTCTAATTGGATCAAGTAGGAACTTGCTTAGCTGGATGCTTTGTGCTGAGAATGGGAGCCGAGCAAGGACACGATCAAACAGGAAGAGAGGCGCAGAAGGAGGAGGCCACAGGCTGCCCCACTCGCCACTACGAGAGGAAAGATTGAGAGAGGAGGGGTGAGAGAAGGAAAAAGGGGAGTATCCCGTCTTCTCTGCCCTTCTGAGCCACTGCAGCCCCCCTCCCCCTTGCCCTCTCTCTTTGATTCTCTTTCTCTCTCTTTCCCCTTACTCATCTGTTTCTGTGGCTGTGCTGAGAGGAAGGGCACCTGCCGCTCCCTGATGATTCAGCCTTTCAGCTACTTGGAGCTCCACAGACAAGACAGCATGTCCCTCCTGCCACTGCAGTGCCTGGCCGTCCTGTCCTCTGTCTGCACTACAGCTACTGCAGCTGGCCCAGCACGTCGACACCGCCTCTTCTGCCCAAGCGCTCAGGTGAGTGAGTACTACTGTTCCACCGCTGCTCTCTAGTAAACCCTGCAGAACATTTAAGAAATCCAATTCTCTGGCAATCTTTTTGTTTTGTTTTTTTGCCTGCAGCCAGTTTGACGATTCTATGTATAGACTGATTGGCTTTTTCTGTGATAAGGCATGACTAAGGAACTCATCTACATACGTCCCAGGCTGTTAACAAGGTGCGACTCACTCTGAAGAGCATTTTATACTTTCCTGTGAAATCCCAGCTCTGACTCTGCCTCATAATGGAAAACATACTCGAGGGGACTGGTGGCAGACAGCCACTGTGCGATGCTCTGAGTTAATAGGTGAGGTGTTCAGAGAGCCTTCATCCAGCAGTTGGAAAGGATGACTGAGGGAATGGACGACATCTCTGCCGGACCAGCTTCCCCCCTCGATCGGCCTCCCCCACCAGCTCTACTGTTGATACCGGACAAGTCCCTGAGGAGAAACCAGAGGAGACAGTGGCAGCTGGCGAGAGTGGGGAGGAGGGCGCAGAGGGAGGAGGTGGTGGTGATGGTGATGGGGAGCATTTGGGGGCTTTGGGAATTGTGGCCTTGCCAAGGACCTGCTGTGTGTGCATAGAGATGGAACAGATTAACCATTGCCTTCACTCTGAGAAAATCTGCATTCTTCCCATCCTGGCCTGTCTGCTTAGTTTAGCCCTCTGCACAGCTGGCCTCAAATGGGTCTTTGTGGATAAGATCTTTGAGTACGAACCACCCACACACCTAGATCCTAAACGCATTGGACAGGACCCAATTATCATATCAGTTTCCCCCACGCTGGGACTGACTGTGTCAATTCCTCATTCATCCCCGCCAATTGTCTCCTGGACCACCGCCATTACCCCAGGACGTCCTGACGTGTTCGTAGAAGAGAAGTCGACACGAGGGCCGTACATGCCTCAGTCTCCACGAGTGACTCAGTCTGATCCTTCTGTTACACTGAAATACAACGCTGAACGTCCCACCGTCCCAAAGCAGACTCCCCCCCCTCAAACAACACAGGAAATAAACGACATCATCATCCCAACAATCTGTAAGTACCCAACACTTCAGTGACAGCTCTGGGATTTGGTTTTTATTTATTTATGCCCCTTTGTTTCAAAACTGGTCTCTAATGTCATGATATAGGATGTGATTACAGGCTGGAGCCCTGCTTTACCTTGAACTGTAATTTTTCTCATTGTACAGACAGTGTTTTCATAAAATATTTCTTTCTTTCTATTTACATGAGTTAGTAAATGGTGCATTCTATCCATTGTGCCAGGAAGTGTCAGGACCTGAAAGCAAACACGTTGTGACTTGCAGAGTGTAGCATAGAGGCCCATGACTAAGCTTCTGAAGTATTGCTACACAGATAGGTGTGCAGGAAACAGCAGCTCTATTCCAACCTACTTTACCCTTACAGTGAGTGAATGTATCATTTCAAACATTCATTCTTTCCTCCTAATTTATTAATGACCCGTTGAATTTAACCACACTGACACAGGCACACTACAATAAATGGAAGTCGTCATGGTGACATTTTGAATGTCTTAGCTTAGTTAGGCAGCATACATGCAATATGGAATATCCTTAAAATGTGTCCATGCACATTTTCAGTCATATGAAAAAGTGAAAATCAATAAATGATGTGGGACACAAACTGGAACTCGGGATGTGGTACAGGGAGACTTCCTGTCTTCTGCCTGTGCTCCATTTCAAGGTCAGAGCCTGCTGGAGGCTAATTGATGCCCTCCCTCCCCCCATCCCTCAGCCGCAGGGAAAAACAACCCACTTATATCGTCTGTCTGCCAGCGGCTCGCCACTATGACGAGTCTGTCGTAGTCCCATCACCGTGTGCTTTATTACAGTGAGCTAATCTAAGGTGATGGTGGTGGTGAGCGGTCAGTTTCCAACCATACTGTTCTCTTTATCAGCTGCACAGATGTGTGTAACTCAGTGGTTCCTAACCTTTTTGGTCTTTGGATTTCCCATTCTATGTTCAAATTACTATTAGTTATATGAAAGTGGATAATGTTTTTTTCATACTTGTTGAACTTGTGTTCTTTTAGCTAACTGTTTAGCCATTACTTTTAGCTACAGTATTTAGTTCCCTCATTTATATAGTTATTGCTAGCTAGTTTTCAAGCACTCTTACACGTGCAACATCTAGTGTTCAGTTGTTCAGGTTTTAATCAAATCATAATTTCTTTGCAATCTTTCCACGTAACCCCTGGCCAGAAGGATATCCTGGGGTACAAGTACCTCTTGGTTGGGAATCAATGCTGGAACTTACTGCTAGAACTGCACTGTTGGAAAATGCTTGATCACCAGCTACAAGCGTACTGAAACATTTAGGTACACTGGTGGTGCAGAAGCCACTGCAGACTGGCAGTGTTGAATTATTTGCAGCAGTAACTGCTCCTATGTTCTAACAAATGCAAAGAGTTGTGTTTGTACGAGGGATCCACGGGCGTCATGCAAGAACATCTTTGAATTCTTATCTTAATCTTCTTACAGCAGTGTGGAGGGTGAGGGAGACGGTGTCATCTGATGATCTGTTTGGCAAATTGTAGTGGCGCCAGTGAGTCAGGGAGGGAGGTGGTGATAAAGGATTTGACTAACAACTCAAAGCACTGCATGATGGTGGAGGTGAGTGCTACTGTTCGGTAATGATTCAGGCTTTAGTCTTTGCAGGGACAGGGACAATTGTGGCCTTCTTGAAACGTGGACTGGAACAGTGACAGGTTAAAAATGTCTTCTGCCAGTTGGTGTGCACACACCTTGAGAGCTTGGCCAGGGACACCATCAAGTCCAGGTGAATAGTGTGGAAACATATGCACACATCTGCCCTAGATATTAGTAGTGGGTGGGGGGGCCTTTTGTGCCTCCTCAGCCGGGGACTTGATCTCAACATCACTGCAGTTTTTCTCCTGTAGTCTGTGATGGTTCTTAGCCCAGCCCACATGTTTCGGTGTTGGAGCCCTGGAAGAAAGACTCAATATTTTCCCTGTATTTTTTCTTTGCCCTGCTGAAATCTGTCCCGAGCGCTAGATTTCCTGTTCTCATCCAAATTCCCTGCATTGTAAATAATTGCCTGTGCTTTAACCCTTGTGTTGTCTTCCCTTTTCCCATTATCTCAACGTTTTTGTTGCTCTTTACAATGTTTGTGTTGTTGTTTTTGACGTTTTTTGGTCACTATTTTCCACAAAATTTTTTCAATGTCTTTGTCCCTTTTTTGACGTTTTCTCAACGTTTTTGACGCTAATTTCGTAGTTTTAGACACTTTTTCATCTACATTTTGTCACTTTTCCCAACGTTTTTGGCGCTTTCTTCCAGTGTTTTTGATTTTTTTTTAATTGATTTTGTTTATTTTTCCAACATTTTTCACCTTTTTTTTTTTCGTCCTTTTTTTGACGTTTTCTCAACGTTTATGGCGCTATTTTCGTAGTTTTAGACACTTTTTTCACCTATATTTTGTAACTGTTTTTGACGCTTTCTTCCAGTGTTTTTGATTTTTTTTTTCATTGATTTTGTCGCTTTTTCCAACATTTTTTACCTTTATTTCGGATATTAAAAAAAACACTTTGAAAACGGGTCAAATTTGACCCGAAGACAACATGAGGGTTAAGTTTGGAACCGAGTTCCCAGTTAACCCAAGGCTCCTGAAAGGGGGATATCTTCACAGTAATCCTCAGTAGGACATTGTTGATGCATTTGCCGATTAGCCAATGACAGCATCTGTGTTAAGGTTGTTGCACACCACTCCGTCGCAAAGCGAATGTGATTTGTTGGACCAGCGCTAAATGGTCCGCATTACAGGTGAGTCAGGTTTTAGAAATTATATGTGATGATTGGCCAAGGAGAAGCGCCGCCCCTGCAGCCTTATATCTGTCCAGGAAAGGAGTGGATACATGGTTGAACACGTTACCGCTAAGCGTTGCACAGCTGATGTGTTGATGATGTATCAGCAGGACCCCCCCCCCCTTCATCTGTGAGAATGGGCGATGTAAACTCCCTAGCATCCGATCATAAGGTGCTCTAGATTAGGAGAACATTCTCTACAAAGCATCTCCACATATGAGGACGACTTAATCACAAAGCAGACATCCAGCCTAAAGACTTGATTTATTTTGGTCAATATTGATAGCACGATTATTGAACATGATTAGTCATTGACTTTTGGAAAGACGTTGCATTTATTGAAGTCAAAAAACAGTGAAATAGTTAAATAAATCAACAGTTAAGAGATAAATAGTTTTTCTTGATTACTCGGTTTTTGTGATCATTATGAGCCAAAATCGCAATCACTAATTGATTAATTCACTTAATTACCTGTTGTTTGGACCATAGTTAACAGCAAGGGGCTTTAACAATCAAATTCACCATGTTTTAGCTACATTAGCTTTTGAAATAGCATGTTTCCCCATTGTAGTTGATTGACATTTGGTTTTGTTTTGTGTGTGTGTGTGTGTGTGTGTGTGTGTGTGTGTGTGTGAGAGAGAGAGAGAGAGAGAGAAGAAAAGTGCAGACAAAAGTATAGTCATGTATATTTTTAGGTCAATTTCACTGAGTTATGGTTTCCTTAGTAGCCTTAATACGCAATCCTTCTTAACAATAAAGGCTACCTAAATAAAGCTGCCTTCCCATTGCAATGTGTTGATCGTTAAACATGTGCAGGAAGTGAGTATCAACATTATCATTACAGATCAACATTAGCTCACCGCTAAGTGAAAAAGAGCAGAACAGGAAACAGTGAAGCTGCTGCTGTAAAAAAAGACCATGGCACTGAGAGAGGGACTGCTGGACTATTTGAATGAACGCTGTGCTGCCACAGCCTTCTGTGGATGCACTGACATACAGTACAGCAGTAACCAGGGTATGGTCAGAACCCGGGTAGGGAATAATCGGGTTCTGCCACCCCCACCCCCCCCATACGTGAGCGGGGAAGAGTAGGAAGAATGACAGGAGTAACTCTACAGCAGTTGGTGCTCTGCCAACACACAAGTGGCTTTTTCTTCCGGTTGACCTATGTCAAAATTCCACTTTGTTTATTTTGTTTCGTAAAATGTTGAAAAAAATTCAATTACTAATGACTTTTTAAGCGATTCCACCATTGCAGATACATTTCCCAATATTGGAATGAAATCAAGAGAGTTTGAGCACACTCCCATCCAGTGTTCCAATTATACCGTGATCTTGGGGGGGTAAAGCTATTTTTTTAGAGATAAATTAGCATATTTATGACATCACTACGCAATAATTTGTATAAAGCTTAGTGGTTGTGTCAGCAAGGTGGATAGAAAGAAATATATATCTTTAGCCAAATAATCGCAAACTCACTATGGAAATTGGAAATATATATTAAATTATAATTATTACTTAAGTAGCCTACAAAACAATTCTACTAAGGGAAGGCAAAAGATTGATAAAGTATTTCAAAAATGTATATCAAAGAAGGCTGGCTTGCCTAGGGCCAGGCCAGCTCAGCGGCGTCTACCTCCTTCTCTTAAAACATCCATGGCCGCGTCTCATCTGTCTCTCCTACCTACACCAGGAGAAAGGCTCCCGGTGTAGGTATGTTAACATACAGTGTGTTTGCATATGCATGCATACACTTAACTACATACATACATACATACTGTACATACATACATGCCTACATATACCCATAAGGGTCAGTACTCATATACAGTACATTGCCACCCTAAGGTGAATAACATCCTAAATAATGATGATAACCATAATGATAATAATCATCATCATCACTATTATCAACATTCTCACACAGTAATACAAATTTCTCAATTTCTATACTTATCTAGTGTCATGTCTTTGAACTTTTTTTTAAATTTGAAGACATTCCTAATATGTTTTATTTCCTCTGGTAATGCGTTCCATAAGTTCAAGCCACAGACATATATGCACCTGCTTTTCATCACTGTGCTACAAGTAGCTTGTTTCCAATTGAGTTCACCTCTGAGGGCATAACCCCCTTCTCGTTCTCTGGACATGGTTGGTATGTTGGGAGGAAGTATCTTATTTAGAGCTTCATACAGAACTAACGCAGTTTTCTGGTTCACCAGGTCTATGAATTTCAGTGTTTTTGACTTAAGAAAATAATGAATTAGTATGATCATTGAAGCCAACATCATTCACATCAGTCTGTAGAGTGGTTTTTCAGGCATTACCCCAAATCTTAACAAAGTAAGTTAAATGAGGTAGAATCAGCACGCTGTAGAGAGTGTTCATAGATCTGTGGTTAAGAAAGTGTCTGACTCTACTTAACACCCCAATGCAATGGTAACTTGTGTTTTCCAACTGAATTTGTGGTCTATGATTACCCCTAAAAAGGAATTTTTATATACTCTCTCTAACTCAACAGATTCTATCCTTAAGCTTATCTGAGCTGTTAAATGTGTTTTGCGATTTTCAAAAATCATAAACTTAAGAAAGATAACTTGTTTACATCAAACCACAGTTTTAATTTTCCTAGTTCTACTGTCACCTTGTCCATTAGCCTTGGTAAACAGTCGTCTGAATAAAAAATTTTAGTATCATCTGCGAAAATTACATATTTCAATATATTGGACACTTTACAGATATTGTTTATATACATAATGAATAATTTTGGTCCAACTATCAAACCCTGTGGCACACCACACATGATGTTAACTAGCTTAGACATGGATTTGCCCACTTGTACATACTGAGTCCTATTTTTGATGTAGCTCTTCAGCCGTTCCAGACTTCCACCTCTGATTCCAAACCTTTCCATTTTCTCCAACATAAAGTTGTGGTCTATGGTCCTATGGTGGTCTATGGTGGTCCATGGTCCAATGGTGGTCTATGGTGGTCTATTTTGTCAAATGTTGTCCTAAGGTCTATGAACACTCCCACTGCAAACGTCTTATCATCAACTGCACTTGAAAGATTTTCCATAAGTTTCATCGAAGCCATCGATGTTGATCTTCTTTCTCTAAAACCATATTGACAATGTGTTTTTCAACAAAGCAGTCCAGTCTAGCAACTTTAAGTATTTTTGAAAATTTAGATAAAAGTGAGACAGTTCTATAATTTGTGTATCATTTTTCTATCTCCGGCCTTGAACAGTAGAATTATTTTTGCTGTTTTCATTTTGTCCGGGAAGTGGCCCATTTGGAATGACAGGTTACAGATGCACGACAGAGGCACTACAATGGCTGCAATCATTTCCTTAACTATAGTTAATAGTCAATCCCATTCCAGTCTATGGATTTTTTTGTTTAGAAATTTTTTTACAAGTTCAATTATCTCATTCTTTCCCACTTTTCTCAGAAACATTGATTTTGAATTTCTGGCTCCATTCAATTGTTCTATACTGCCCTCATCTGACGGTATACCCCCCCCCCCCCCCGCCAGACTGGGGCCTACTGATACAAAGAAGTAATTAAAACCTCTTGCCACTGCTTTCATGTCGATAACTTTTCCGTTGTCAATAAAATGACTGGAGTAGGTGGAACCGGTTGATTTATTTCTGATAATTTAATTTAGTATATCTTATGTATGTTCCCTTAATGTTGTTTTTATTGATTTCTAGTTTATTATCAAAATACCTTTTTAAGTTTTCTCATCATGTCTGTTAGTTTGTTTTTGCATATTTTGTATTTCATTTCTTTGTCTTTGGATCTACATTTAATAAATTCTTTGAACATAGTATTCTTTTTCTTGCATGCGTTCAACAAACCCCTGGTGAGCTAAGGCTGATCCCTACTTTGGTTTTTCTATTGGCTTTTGTTTTAAAGTGCTAGGAAGGAGTCAAGAAATGTATCGTAAGCTGTGTTTACATCCTCGGCCTGTAAGACATCACTCCAATCATGAGACATGAGATCTGCTCTGAAGGCATTCACAACTTCAACTATTCTTATTCTTCTGTCTAATGTTGCTCCCCTCTATTAATATGACTGGCAGATAGTCTGTAATGTCCTTCACAAGAAGCCCACTTACTAATTTATTCTCCATATTATTTACAAATACACTCACCTATAGGATTATTAGGAACACAATACTAATACTGTGTTTGACCCCCGGAACTGCCTTAATTCTACGTGGCATTGATTCAACAAGGTGCTGAAAGCATTCTTTAGAAATGTTGGCCCAGATTGATAGGAAAGCATCTTGCAGTTGATGGAGATTTGTGGGATGCACATCCAGGGCACAAAGCTCCCGTTCCACCACATCCCAAAGATGCTCTATTGGGTTGAGATCTGGTGACTGTGGGGGCCATTTTAGTACAGTGAACTCATTGGCATGTTCAAGAAACCAATTTGAAACGATTCAAGTTTGTGACATGGTGCATTATCCTGCTGGAAGTAGCCATCAGAGGATGGGTACATGGTGGCCATAAAGGGATGGACATGGTGAGAAACAATGCTCAGGTAGGCTGTGGCATTTAAACGGTGCCCAAGTGGCACTAAGGGGGCTAAAGTGTGCCAAGAAAACATCCCCCACACCATTACACCACCACCACCACCAGCCTGCACAGTGGTAACAAGGCATGATGGATCCATGTTCTCATTCTGTTTACGCCAAATTCTGACTCTACCATCTGAATGTCTCAACAGAAATCGAGACTCATCAGACCAGGCAACATTTTTCCAGTCTTCAACTGTCCAATTTTGGTGAGCTCTTGCAAATTGTAGCTTCTTTTTCCTATTTGTAGTGGAGATGAGTGGTACCAGGTGGGGTCTTCTTCTGTTGTAGCCCATCCGCCTCATGGTTGCGCGTGTTGCGGCTGTGGCTCAGTGGTAGAGCGGTTGCCTGTCAATCGGAAGGTTGGTGGTTCAATCCTTGGCCCTGCAGTCCCATGTCAAAGTGTCCACTGAACCCCGAGTTGCCCATCGGAGTGTGAGTGTGTTTATCTGATGAGCAGGTAGCCTCGGCCACAGTGTATGAATGTGTGTGAATGGTGAATGTATCTTGTATGATGTAAAAGCGCTTTGAGTAGTCGTTAAGACTAGAAAAGCGCTATATAAATACAGCACATTTACATTTACAAATGCTTTGCTGCATACCTTGGTTGTAACGAGTGGTTATTTCAGTCAAAGTTGCTCTTCAATCAGCTTGAATCAGTCGGCCCATTCTCCTCTGACCTCTAGCATCAACAAGGCATTTTCGCCCACAGGACTGCCGCATACTGGATCTTTCCCATTCTTTGTAAACCCTAGAAATGGTTGTGCGTGAAGTAACTGAGCAGATTGTCAAATACTCAGACCGGCCCGTCTGGCACCAACAACCGTGCCACACTCAAAATTGCTTAAATCACCTTTCTTTCCCATTCTGACATTCAGTTTGGAGTTCAGGAGATTGTCTTGGACCACACCCCTAAATGAAATGAATTGAAGCAACTGCCATGTGATTGGTTGATAAGATAATTGGATTAATGAGAAATTGAACAGGTGTTCCTAATAATCCTTTAAGTGAGTGTATATTGTCTATAATTGTGGCTGAATGGAATGTAATTCTACTTGGTTTTGTGATTGTGGGATATAGACTCATTGCATCGCTGATTGCTTGTTTGGGTTTAGTAGGTCTATGTTGTAGTCATTTAACTTTTGTCATTTCGTTATGACATTTAGTTATGTCATAACTCGGGGCTCGGTAAACAGCTTATCATGATATTTCTGTTCCTGCTCATAACCATCTCTATAGTTATGCATTCACAAACAGTGAATGTCTAAATCTTTCTAATTGTCTAAATCTTTGTCGCCTTCTCTGGTGTAATCATGCAGAGGGAGATTTCTGCTGGTGCAGTGCATCACGGTTTGTCCTTGACAACACTTGACAGAAACACCATCCTCTGCAGTAGACTGATTGCTCTGCAAATACAACCCCAGCTCTGCCCAAAGAGCCTGAACAGCAGAGAAATGAAGTGGCCTGCTGGCTAAGCTCCAGCACTGTGTCACTGCTCACCGGTTTCATGTTTCAGATTCACCAGCAAAAAGTAAGCAGAGAAATCTGCATCCTTCTCTGGCACTCCAGGCATGATGAGGACTAAAACAGCTGCTCTGCTTTGAGCAGTGGAACTGAAATCACTCAGCTGTGGCAACCCCACTGCACTGAGCAGACCCTGGTGCTAAACTGCTGCCAAATACATAGACTGTAAAACAATGGACCAAGCATCTGTGGACTGCCGTTTTAAAGCCTCCAGTTTGGTTGCCCATGTTTTTTTTTGTTTTTGCTAGAGGGCGGAGATGGGGAGGATGACGTGGCCAAGCCAGTGTTGTGTATGGTCGCAATGGTGCACCGCTAAGCTAAATGCTAAATGGGGAAAGTTGCCAACTTTCAACCCTTCTGAAGCATCCAGCGGAGATTTACCTGCAGGTAGACGCAGACCTCCAGGAACTGGAGACATTCATCTGCATGTACGGCAGAACAGGAAATCTGCAGACTTTCCCTTAATTTAACAGCTAATGCTAGCGATAGCTAGCTGGCTTGGTTGGCAGAACGCTGAACAAGACATTTTTAGGTGACCAAATGTTCCGATCAACATTGATTAGGTGAAAACACACAGTGAGAGGGTCAAAGTTTAAGATGACAGACATTTAAAAACAAGGTGAGGTCTATTTTAATGTCCATCGTGATTGATTGACAGGTTGGCGTGTAGTCACGCCCCCAAAGCATCCCCTGCTTTATTGTCTATTTTAAAATAAATGGGACCATCATTTTCAAAATGAACATCCTGCTGTATTAAAAAAGACTAGAGACTGAGACTATAAACTCATTATGAAAATGTTTACTGAGGTAATAAATCATATTTAAAAAACATTTCTAACAGACTTCTATAGAAACAGTCTTCTTTCTGGAGCCAGTGGAGCTGGAAGTTAGAGAGAATACAGCTTTAAGGAGCTTCCACATTAGCTCCACTTTTCAGACGTGATTTCTTTGATTTTTTTTTACAGTTTATGGCCAAATACCAATATATATTATCCATGTTGGCTGCTGATTTGTGGATGTCATGGTTTGGTGCTTCTAATACATGTCTTGATGAATGCAAAATTAAACCATTAACACCAATGGCTTTGGAAAGCTACTTACTGTACGTACACACCGCCACCGACTTGAGCTGCAAAAAAGCTCTGGCCGCCCCGCCAAGGACGCTTGTCTAAAAGTATGGGGAAGCTTTCAGACGCTTTGGCCGCTCTGACGTGGCGGCGTTCGTATAGCGCTATTGGTCAAATCGGTGTTGTGAGCGACTGAATTGCCTTCTCGCTTTCGTAAATATTTCGCGCTTGTCCTCTATGTGTATCATTGGATAATTATGGATCATCGCATTTGCGCATTTAATAAGGGTAAAATGATCTGCAAAACAGATTGTACCATTCACAGCAAGCAAGGAAGACTACCATGCTACGGCGCACTGCTCATTTCCCTCGTTAAAAAAATTATGAATCATCAACACGCATTTTGCCTATACTCACTGAACACACCAACTATCTCGGCTACTTTATCCCATGCCTCGTTTTTTTTAACTGGTCGCTATACGCAAACAACGTCATATCATAAATGATAGGAAACCCAGCAACGGCGAGGATGAGCTGATCCTCCATTTCCCTCGGAACAAATGTTTTGGTAAGAACGAAAAGATCACATCGTATGTTTCTCCGGAATCAGTCAGCGTGAAGGACTTCTATATTCCGATTGGCGGCTGGCGTTAGCGGTTCTGCTTGCCGCTGAACCGCGTCATAGCTCATTACCATAAAGTTCACGGCTCAAAACGCCCAAAACGCGACGCCGACAGATTTGCCGCTCCTTGCAGCTGAGAGAAGCCGGCTTCCAGTGAAAATGAATGACTTCCGCTATCTTAAGACGCTCAAGTCCACACGTACGGTTAATGTTTTGAAGTTGACAATAAATGTACATCTTGTACATCTTGACTCAGCTGCATTAGCTTTGTTCTCATGCCAATGATTCTTTTCTCAGTTATCTGATGTAGCTGCTTGTTGCAGTGCGGAAATGAGCTGTGTAATGCTGAGCTAATGCCCGTATACATGTCTGCAGTATTATCCTCAATGAATCCATTCAGTGAGGCTTACTTTTTTCTTTTAAGAATATATATTAATAACTTATCATGTGACATGACTGCATTCATAAAAGTTAGTACACGTCAATAAAGGAGGAAACAAGGGACACAAGTCATTGATACAGGCTATAATATCAATCTATCCGTATCAGTGAGGTTAGTGATAATGATTTATCAGGAAAATAGTTTCAAAACAAGAGAAACAAAATAATTTCCCCCACCGTTTCGTTTACATGTCATGAATAAGTGTCAGATGTTGTTGTGATCACCATTGTCAGATCTCAGTGGGCTGATCATCATACTACACTGCTGTCCAAAGACATGTAGGACAAGAGAACTGGACATTCTGGATTGCCTGTTGGTCTGAAGAATTTTAGGTTTTCTTACTAAAGTCTCTCCAAACTTTATTATCTTACTGTCCAGAAACTGTACCATAGCCCAGATGAAAGTTCTGAGCAGATCAAAATTCTAATACACTCATCTAAGTCGCTTCCGGCATTACTGTGTGCTAAAAGAAATAGGAATACTGTACCTGTGACCACTGCTCAGGGCTGGAACAAATAGCCTACTCCCAACTGTGGTTTTCTGGTAATATTCTCCAAAAAAGTTAGAAATAAATGTCAGTCAAAGATAACAGCATAGTGCCCTTTGTAGAAAATACACACACACACACATACACACACACACACACACACACACCTAAACCAAACATATGCCTTCTTTCACTGTTTGTAAGCCAGTTGATGTTGATACAATGTCTTTATCTTTTTTTTAGCTCATTAATGTGTATGCACATTTTTGTAAATTTTAATATTTTTGTTTTTGTACCATCCTATGAAATAGATGTGTGAAAAGCACAACTGACAACAGGAGCTGTGTAGCTCAGACTTGCGAAGTACAAAGTTGGTGCAGTTCGAGGTCGGCTCTAGTTTTCACCATAAATGAACGACTACAGGTTTCGGTACACTTGTTTTGTCCTCTTTTGGTGCACATCTAAGTGTGATTGCCGCGTTCTCACTTGCCCAAACAAACTGCACTAACGGGGCAAACGGACTCTAGAGCGAATCAATCGAACTAAATGAGGCAGGTGTGAGAGCCCCCTTAGACACAAAACAGTAAAATAGGGTCCAGGTTGAAAAACGTTAGCTGATTATAATCTGACTGCAGCAGATCCACCTTTTCTTAAAGAGCCCCTATAATGCTTTTTTGGATTTTTCCATCCTTTAGTGTGGTATATAGTTTATTGTGTATGTAATAGATGTATAAAGTACAAAGCTCAGGCAGTAGCTTATTCAAGATGAACCAGATCTGCGCAGAATCGATCACCGGCAATCACTGCCCAATGCAAGCTGGGTAGATTTGTGTCCGAATTGATCCTGACTTGCTCTGACGTCATGCACACGTAGGCAACGATGACCTCACCAGATCAATGCGGCTGCAGGTTTGAGACAAGTTGCTTTTCACCTTCTGCAACACCTAGGCGGACCCAGAGCATGCTGGGAAACGCCTGGGTCTTAGCTGATATAACAGCTGATTGTTCAGATTACAGATCATATACAGTCTGTTGTTTATTACCATCAGCAGCAGATCACATGTAGAGCATTTTGACAGTTTTGACTTAATAAAACAACTGTGTAAAAGCAAATATTTGGGTCTGATAACATTTTATTTAATCGGAATCAGACCTAACAGGATGTGAGTGTTTCTGTGACTTCCTGTCCAGCCTGAAGGCTGCTGGAAACAACTGGAAACTGTCCGACTTTACTGTTGCTTTTTGTCACCACCGCCTGCTCTCAAACGAGCCCAGGCAGTGGGCAGTCTGAGAAACATATTTTCTGAACAGCAATGCATGTAAACCTATTCTAGTGGACCCCAGGGGTACAACATATGAAGCTGAAAAAGTATAATAAATAAAGAGTATAATAGGGTCTCTTCAAAGAAAGATTGAATCATGGGATGTTTTCTCCACAATCAGTAACCAATATGGTTTTTAGCTAAGAATTAGCTTTTACTTTACAAACTCATTGTAACCCATGTGCCTGTGTTGTGTTCTTGCTGCACTAATTACAACTGTCTTCTGCAGCTGCCACCAGCACCACCACAACAGCCAAGACCTCCAGTCACGTGACACGCTGCAGCGACAACCAGAGGAACTACTGCGTTAATGGGGGGGAGTGCTTCACCCTTGAAATCATGCCGGGCAGCACAAAGTTTCTTTGCAGGTATGACATGGGCAGCAGGTTGCAATACTAATAACACATCAAGCATTGGTGAAACAAATGTGAAGTAATCACCCTCATGCTGCATGTCCAAGTCTGTGTGCACAACGCAACTCTCTCTCCCAACTTGTAAAATACTGACGCTTGGTCAGTGACTCTCAGCTCGGCGCGGTAGAGTAGTATGAAAGACCTAAAATCCTCATAAGGAGGTTGGTTAGGGTGGTGGGTGGTGACTGATGGAAGGGTCAAACAACACAGGACCTTCCCCCAGGAGGCCGGTGTTCGTGTCCCGTTCTTGTCCTGTGTGTCACTAAAATGTACATTTTGTAACCCCACCCACCATCTTTTCCTAAACCTAACTTACCGTTCTTGTGTTGCATGTCAGTAAAACGCATGTCCCCAAAAAGTGACAATAGTTCCAACCCAAAGCGTCTCAAAACTGTTGCGTTCTCGTGCCGTCCCCTACAAGCGCGTATTATTGCGTCAATAACAAATGCCAAAGGCACCTGACCAAGCGTCACTTTTTGACGTGATGGGAGTGAGAATGTGTTGCAACAACAACGAGTAGATGTGCACACTCCCGTTTAAGTCCAGCTCCGACTCCACTGAAACGCCCCATTTTTACTGGAGCCCCATCAAAACAGGTAAACATGGGTTTGTCCTGTCAGATGCTCTCTGCCTCACCTCTTTCCAGGGGTTCTTGTGTGTGTTCTCTGTGGTCAGGAGAGCACTGGCCATTGGCTTTCTGTAGTTTAAAAAGACCCTCAAAGTCAGCTAATCGCCGACCTTGATTTTGTTCCCCCACTTTTGTCGTATTTCCTGCACGTTTCACACCAAATAAGCTTTTGCTTCCATTGCTTTAACCATGGGGTCAATCACAGTCGTCTTGGGCAGCACTATGCACCTGACTCATTGATGGCGTCTCTCCAAAATAGTCTCGGGAAGGAAGTTGTTTTGGAACATGATTACGTTCAGAAGTAGTTTTAGTCGTCAACAGAAAACACAGATTGGACAGATAGTCTAGCTAGTTGTCTGGATTTACCCTGCAGAGATCTGAGGACCAGGTAACCATAGTCCACTACCATAGACCACCACCATAGACCAGGTAACCAACCTTAGATTGGACAGATAGTCTAGCTAGCTGTCTGGATTTACCTTGCAGAGATCTGAGGAACAGGTAACCATAGTCCTCAGATTGGACAGATAGTCTAGCTAGCTGTCTGGATTTACCCTGCAGAGATCTGAGGACCAGGTAACCATAGTCCTCAGATTGGACAGATAGTCTAGCTAGCTGTCTGGATTTACCCTGCAGAGATCTGAGAACCAGGTAACCATAGTCAGCGGTGCCCAGCTACGTCCTGCTACGTCCTGCTACGTCTTGCTGTGCCTTGTAACGCCGCACAGTGCCCTGCTATGCCATGAACTACTACATACTAAAAAATTTTGTGACTGTTATTGCCACTCTTCATTGTAACCCCAACCGGTCGTCAGACACCGCCTACCAAGAGCCTGGGTCTGACCGAGGTTTCTGCCTAAAAGGAAGTTTTTCCTCGCCACTGTCGCACTGTTGCTTGCTCTGTAGGAAACTGTTGGGTCCTTGTGAATTCTGGAGTGTGGTCTAGACCTCCTCTATCTGTAAAGTGTCTCAAGATAATGCTTGTTATGAATTGATACTATAAATAAAATTGAATTGAATTGAAATAGTCCACTACCATAGACCACCACCATAGACCAGGTAACCAACCTTAGATTGGACAGATAGTCTAGCTAGCTGTCTGGATTTACCTTGCAGAGATCTGAGGAACAGGTAACCATAGTCCTCAGATTGGACAGATAGTCTAGCTAGCTGTCTGGATTTACCCTGCAGAGATCTGAGGACCAGGTAACCATAGTCCTCAGATTGGACAGATAGTCTAGCTAGCTGTCTGGGTTTACCCTGCAGAGATCTGAGGACCAGGTAACCATAGTCCTCAGATTGGACAGATAGTCCAGCTAGCTGTCTGGATTTACCCTGCAGAGATCTGAGGACCAGGTAACCATAGTCCTCAGATTGGACAGATAGTCTAGCTAGCTGCCTGGATTTACCCTGCAGAGATCTGAGGACCAGGTAACCATAGTCCTCCTCAGATTGGACAGATAGTCTAGCTAGCTGCCTGGATTTACCCTGCAGAGATCTGAGGACCAGGTAACCATAGTCCTCCTCAGATTGGACAGATAGTCTAGCTAGCTGTCTGGATTTACCCTGCAGAGATCTGAGGACCAGGTAACCATAGTCCTCAGATTGGACAGATAGTCTAGCTAGCGCCAACACAAAGACAGAAGGCTTAAAATGAGGGACATTTCCAGCGGCACCGGAGCAATCCCGGAAATGAAACGTTGTTAAAATACACTGACTTTACTGATACTGAATCCCACTCTAAACCATATTGCATAGTTGGCAGCCCTGATGATACGGGACCAGAAAGAGAACTTCCTAACATCTACTCGATTGTAGAACTAAAGTACAATTCTACAAATCCTAATGTCTTAGTTAAATATTTCATTTAAGTTGATTTCATGTTTTTATTTTTAAACTCCAAATTCATTTGGATGATTTTCCGATCAAATAAATAAATGAATAAATATTTGACCGTATCTGGCGCTTTTTTATTGATCCTACCAAGCAGCCCGATTGGTTGAGGTTAGGCATTGACCTTGAGTAGTTAAGGTTAGGATAGCTGATTGGTCAGGGGATAGGATCTGAACAACATCGGGTTCCGTTACCTCACGTGAGTATGGACGCCATGGCGCATGAATGCTATTGAAGGGCGGGTCTTGCCTAGAACTGCATTGAATTCCATATGGACGCATCTCTAGCCCTCCCGACCAACACATTCTCACTCCCATCTCGTAAAATAGAGACGCTTGGTCAGGTGCCTTTGTCGTTGTTATTGACGCTAAAGGAGACATTTACCTGTCATATAACACGCGCTTGGTCGTCTCCTTTAGCGTCATATAACACACGCTTGGTCGTCTCCTTTAGCGTCATATAACACACGCTTGGTCGTCTCCTTTAGCGTCATGTAACCCGCGCTTAATTGTCTCCTTTAGCGTCATATAACACATGCTTGGTCATCTCCTTTAGCGTCATGTAACACGTGCTTGGTCGTCTCCTTTAGCGTCATAAAACACGCGCTTGGTTGTCTCCTTTAGCGTCATATAACACACGCTTGGTCATCTCCTTTAGCGTCATATAACACACGCTTGGTTGTCTCCTTTAGCGTCGTATAACGCGCTTGGTTGTCTCCTTTAGCGTCATATAACACACGCTTGGTTGTCCCCTTTAGCATCATATAACACATGCTTGGTTGTCCCCTTTAGCATCATATAACACACGCTTGGTCGTCTCCTTTAGCGTCAAATAACACACTTGGTCGTCTCCTTTAGCGTCATATAACACACGCTTGGTCATCTCCTTTAGCGTCATATAACGCGCTTGGTCGTCTCCTTTAGCGTCATATAACGCGCTCTGTCGTCTCCTTTAGCGTCATATAACACGCTTGGTCGTCTCCATTAGTATCATATAACACGCGCTTGGTCGTCTCCTTTAGTGTCATATAACACACGCTTGGTTGTCTCCTTTAGTGTCATATAACACACGCTTGGTTGTCTCCTTGAGCGTCATATAACACGCGCTTGGTCGTCTCCTTTAGCGTCATATAATACGCGCTTGGTCGTCTCATTTAGCGCCATATAACACACACTTGGTTGTCTCCTTTAGCGTCATATAACACACGCTTGGTCGTCTACTTTAGCGTTGTATAACGCGCTTGGTTGTCTCCTTTAGCGTCATATAACACACGCTTGGTCGTCCCCTTTAGCGTCATATAACGCGCTTGGTTGTCTCCTTTAGCGTCATATAACACGCTTGGTCGTCTCCTTTAGCGTCATATAACACGCTTGGTTGTCTCCTTTAGCGTCATATAACACACGCTTGGTCGTCTCCTTTAGCGTCATATAACACGCTCGGTCGTCTCCTTTATGTTTTTGTAAAATATGAGCATTTTAAAACCATTGGCATTGGACAATAAAGAATCATTGTCTTGTGACTGTACACTGGATGTCTTTGTTTGTCATGTCTTGTCTTTGTCCTATGTCCTGTCAGTACTGTTTATCTCTTCCCTTTTTACCCATCAACCAGGTGCTTGGCGGGATTCACTGGTCACCGATGTGAACAAGCTGTGCTTAAGAAAGTCTCAGACTCAAAACGTATGTGAACACAACTGTATTCAACCCCACATGTCATTGCTGGTGTTTCACCCCTGTCATGTTTAAGCCAGGCATTGTTCTTGCTGTAACTCTATTTCTCTATCTCTAATTGAGTCTAAAGGCTTAAGCACACTCTCCTGTGGAGTAGTGCACTAAAATTTGCATGTACTTTGCATCTCATCACACCCCATCCATGCAGTTGAGAGCAGTGAACTGCCTCCATCTAGGGTTGAAGTTGTGTGTCTTGTCTTTAAGTAAGAGATACTAACTTCTGCGCCTCCCATTAAGCCTTCCCTCCATCCCCCCTAGAGAACACACTCGTAACCCGTACTACCTGCATCAGAACCTTTTTCCGAATGGTTCAGTGCTAGACTGTGTTTGGTAAAGCAGGGATGATTTTGATGTTTCAAGTCTTACACAGGAGAGCCAGGGGATTAGTGGTTGGGCTGCTGGCACATCCAGACTAACGGAGCCATTACTTGGAGCCATAAATGCTCTTTTTGAGTGCCATATTATATGACTGCTATTATTCGAAGTTGGGACCCCCCCCCCCCCCCCGACACACACGTTTGCCATGTTTTTGTCTAAAACACATCAAGAAGATCGTTCTTTTCACTCTTCCCCAGTGCTCAGTGCTTCATAAGAAAAACTATTGTGCTTGCTTATGCCCGCATAAAGGACAAAGACAAAGACAAAGACAACTATGAGCAAAAAAGCTCCGTGGTTTGAGAGACAGAGAGAAAGAGAGGAAGACAAGGTGGACTACTGCATGCAAGCTTTCTGTGAATAATTTTTGACCCGCCCAACAGCAGTGATATGTGTATGTAACAAAGCCACCAAGATAACATTAATATAAAATAATTGAGACGTCTTCCTCAGGTCCTTGTGATTCTTCACAGCATTAGAGAATACTGGTGTGGTACCCAAGCCACCTGTTAAAAGGACACAAAATACAGGAAAGGACATCTTCTCTGTTTAAGTTCTTTTGGAGAAGGATCCTGAGACCCGCCCCCCCCCCCAAACACACACACTTCAATGCTTTCTAGGCCAATTCTAGGCCTATTGCCCTGTTTCCACTGCATGCTATGTCTCTGCTCGACTCACTGTTTTGGTGCCAGTACATTACTTGTTTTCCACTGTGAATGGTACCCCATTCAGTGTAGGTGGGATTCTCAGCTGATCGGCATGGCGATACCGCGTGAAACTGCTGTGACACCATCTTCAACGTCAATGAAACTCGCTGAATCCTTTCAGCCAACTTTTGCCAATGGAAAACAAAAAAAAAGAGCTGAGTAGTGTCAAGTCGAGCTGTATCATGCAGTGGAAAAAACGTCACATTTTGCTATTTGGGTGGGGTCATGCCAACCCATATTTGGGATTTTGTTACAGGCAAGACTACTCTTCTGTCCTGGAGTAGCTGCAAACGTACATGCAAATTTCAGTCTGCTATTAAGACAGTATTCAAACCATGGAGTTGAACTAGAGCGCCTTTGCAAAAAAATACTTTTTCTTGTGTATGAAGGTTGGAGATGATTAATAGACTGACAGACTATAGCTAGACATATTGGTCTAGCTGGCTCTTCCTGCCAACACCAGTGATGACAGTCGTGGGTTTTGTGTTTCCTGTTTGAACTAAGTCCCTTTCTCTTCTTGTCTGTTTCTTTTGTTTCCTTCTCAGGTGTCCCAATGAATTTACTGGTGATCGCTGCCAAAACTATGTAATGGCCAGCTTTTACAGTATGTCTATTTTCCTATTCTACCTGTTCTTGGATTGGAGCATGCTTAATTAACCATTCTTGTGCTGTGTTTCTGTTCTGTAGATCTGTGACTTATGCATGTTAAAGTTTGTTTCTGCATGGGGTATTGTAGAAGTTATGGAAATGTTATCTCCAAAGACCCAAAATGACAAAGTTAGCAGATTTATATTTTATTATAAATTATATACATTTTTAAAGTGGAAGATTTGTAAATTGTTCAAATCTTTACTGTATGTTTGTTTAAATATACACCTGTATTTTTACAATAGACCTGACATATTACTATTTCTATAACAGCACAATCAAACCAATTGCCAGTTGGAATATACAGTGTTCCAACTATACACAGTATTTGTGTAATGGTCTGTTTTAACTCTGTAATCAAATAACCTTTGCCCGTAAATGATAAGATATGATTTATTTTTTTCTTAACTTGACCCAGGTTATAGTACATTTATTTTTGACATAAATGAAAAGATACATTTCAGTTCCAGTCCAAGCTCTGCCACCAATCAGCGAGAAATTTAACAGCATAAGTTTAGAACGGCAGGTGTCCACATGCTAAAGTGTTCCATTTTTATAAAAGTAGAACAAGTGTCAATGGTGTATTATGAGAGCAAGTGCTACTAGCTCATCTTGTACATTGTTCTAGTGGTATTCCTGAATTATTTCCGCAGCAGTTAGTGTTGAAACTGAATCACTTCATTTACATTTTCTGAGAGTTTATCTTTAGTTTTGCTGAACCTAGGCTCAAGTTGCAGCTGCATTTTAAAACCCGGACAGCTGGTTTACGTGAACTTGTTCTAATCTGATAGTAAGAAAGTCAGTTGGTGAACATCTATTGTAAACAGGTGGTACAAGTGATCAGACTCACACAAGAAAGTCAAGGCAAAACAGCCCTCAAGTTCAGTGAATCAGACTATTTCCTCAGACCACTTTTGGGAAACCCATCCATGTTCCTGATGCTTGGTCAGTGGCTCTCAGCGTCAAATACCTTCAGAAAAAAAAACTTGTAAAATCCTGAGCTGTAAGATGACGTCGTATTAAGAAAGACAGTAGAGAGTAGTATGAAAGACCGAGATTGGATATAGTGGTGGATGGGTCAAACAACACGGGACCTTCACCCAGGAGACCGGTGTTCATGTCCCGTTCTTGTCCCACATTCAAAGAAATGTACATTTTGTAACCCCACCCACCATCTTTTCCTAAACCTAACTATACCGTTCTTGTGTCGCATGTCAGTAAAACGTACTGTACGTCCCCAAAAAGTGACAATAGTTCCAACCCAGAGCGTCTAAATAGGGCTAGACGTGAGTCCAAAGAGTGTCAAATATTGACGACATGAGTCCTGACCTAGCACAAATAAATATGAAGCATGAGAAACAGTAGCGTTAACCAACCAGCGCTGACTGTTGGATGTGATGGGGTATCAAAGTCCCAAACCTCCTACTCCCTCTCTAAGAAGTTTTTCAGTGATATAACAAACCCTAACCCCTGCTTCTGAGAGAGGAGCACCATTATTTCCTTGACCACAAGGTAGTTTTATGCATTCGCATTTTTCTGGTGAGAAAATTCCCAAAGTCACAGCCAAAAGCAAGACAGCTCTCAATGCAAAATCACATATGAGTGTGATCGAGATAAGGGCAGCAAGAGAAGGAGCGTTGCAGTGTCCCTAACAGTCTAAGGGCCCTATCTTGCACCTAGCTCAATTTACCTTGTACACTGACGCATGTATCATTCCTATTTTGCAACTGACGCAGAGTCACATCTGTAAATTAGGGAATGAACTTGCGCTCCCGGGGGCGGTTAAGCAAAAAGAGGAGGCGTGTTCCAGCATTCCCTGGTGTTAATTTGCAGTTTCAGAAAATAATTCCGCCACAGATCAGGAAAAAACCTAGTCTAAAGTCAGTGGTACTAGTCTAAAGTCAGTGGCGTGTTATTCCGATGCTGTTTTAAGGTCACATGCTTGGCCGTAATGAAGAGTATGCACACCGCGTGTACATTTTGCTTCTCTCATCTCACGGACCCAGGAGTTCCAATTAATGTGTTAAATGAGGAACTATTAGCGGTGATGTGATGTTGAACTGCATGTGCCGATGCCACTTAACCCAAACGCCCCAGCAGAAGCAGCAGGAGAGGAGAGACACAAGAGCTGCATTGTCTATAGTGAGGTCATCTCCGTCTAATGTTAGACTACAGTACATCGCAGAATTATCACCATGCATTCATAACATGGTGCACCCATGGATGTATTAAGAGTGTGTGTCTAGCAAATCCACCGTTATAATAGCAATCCGCCATGGAACAAGCGCACCTGTTTTTAAAGGGAATGTGAGAAAATGCTCTGATTGGTTAATTGCATGTTACGCCCAAACCACACCTATGAGTGACGTAGCTACTTCAGACCAACCATTTTAGATTTGAGTTGGCCGCAAGAGTCATTTATCAGAGATCCGCCCACAAAGCTACTTGAGTTTGGCGTTTGATGCTTAATCATTATCATCATTATCATTACAATAGGGCCCTAGTTGTTCAATTACGTTTGCGTAATTACGTTTCTGTTATTTAAATTTTTTTATTTTACACAAGTTTTATATTATTGATTTCTCTAAACCAGTGTTTCTCAAATTGGGGTTCACGCACCCCTAGGGGTACTTTGGAGTACTGCAGGGGGTACGGGAGATTTTATTTTTACGTTGTTTTAAAAATATCAGTAATGCATAATTCCTAAAATAATGACACTATAACAAAAATAATGACATTGAAAATTTAATATTTTGTGACAAATTCTAAACATTTGAAGTGTAACATTTAAGTGTTCTTCAGTTACAAAATTGTTGTTTAGTAAGCCTGACACTGAAGGCACAGTGATGTTATGTTCCTCTTTTTTTATACCAAATTTCTTTTTTGCACTGGTACTTGGCTAAAGAAATAAAGGGGGTACATTATTGAAACACGTTTGAGAACCACTGCTCTAAATCATCAAAAATCAACTGATAAAATGCATGTTGGGAACGGTGCATGGTTGTCATAGCATGCTAGATGTATAGTGTTTAACCCTTGTGTTGTCCTCGGGTCAAATTTGACCCATTTTGAAAAAAAAAAATCTTTATCAGAAATGCTTCTTTCAACCCAAATTTCTGAAAAATAACACAGATTGTTCCACACAACAAGTAAAATAAATTTTGTTTTGTTCAATTTTATAGAAATTTAAAAAAAAGTTTTTTGAAAGATGTGCAAAAGAAGCTTCAAAAATGTGGGGGCAAAAAAAACACAAAAACAACAAAAGGCGTGGAAAAAATGACAACAACATCAGGTGGAAAAGCAACAAAGTTTTTGAAAAAATACAATCAAAAGGTTTCAATTTTGACCCAGAAAAACAAAACGTTGCACGGTCGACGGGAGACAACACAAGGGTTAATGCTGTAGTATTTCCCACTATATGCCTGTATGTCTGTTGGCTGTTTGGCATGGAGGTCTACAAATGCAGGCACACTGATAGAAGTGCACGCACCAAGCCACATCACTGCATTAAATATCATATTGTATTCACATCATTTGAAGTATTTCATTATAGTCCAACATGTGTTTTAAAAAACTGAATTGGTGTTTTAAAGGTACAGGAAACCTTATTTCAAATTTGTAAGGTACTAGGTGTACACTAAAGCACTGCAAGAAATGCAAGAAATGTTATCAATTGCTGTGAATTTCTTCTGTTTTTATCATCTTTATTTCCTGATTCACGGGCTGGGATTTGAACAGTTTGGCGGTGTTTCATGACACACAGAAGCGTCCAGGGTGTCTCTATTGTCATTAGTGTTGAGAGAATACCCATGCCTACTTCACAGGGAAGGTTTATTACAGGTGAAGCATTTGGCGGATGTTTCGCCATAAAACCTCCAAGGAGCTTATTCCAAGCGACAGAGAAGAAGTATTATGTGCAGAGTGTGTTTTTACACAGAACTGAATACAAAACTGACAGTTTAGTGCAGAATGCAAGGGCTCTGATGTTGGAATATTGTAAAAGCCTGACAAAGAGTGAGTGTTTTTGCAACAATGTAGAGTTAACCACCCATTTCACAGTTATATTTACTCACTCTGCCTCGAGGCGTGGGAAAGTCAGTGTGAGGAGGTCAGGGTGGTGGATGGCTGGGATTATCATCAGATATGGTAAGCATGGATTTAAAAAAGAAAGCTGGCAATGGATGAATAAAGACATAATTGAATGTAATTGTCCAATATCAACACTTTTGACTGACAATAGGGTTGCAAAAGACAAAAAAAAAAAAAAAGTGAAATAGAGAGCTTGTTTTTCATATGTGCTAAACCAGCTTTTTTTTAATTCAGGTTGACAAAAGCTTATCAGGCTGAAACATACAGATTCATGTGTCCACAATGAGTCATATTAACAGTATAACAGAAATTCCAAAGGCCTTTTTCGATTATATTATTTTCCGATTAAGACATGTGGGATATGTCGGTATCATTTAGGTTTTAGAAGCATTCTTTGGACATGTATACTCATTTAGGGTTTCTACTGCAGTTTGTCAGCCTCTTGCCCTGCTTACGGTCAGCTCTGTGCGTTGCTATGGTTACTGTACACCAACCAACCACATCTCTAATCACAAGGAGAAATGCACCTACTTATAAACATTAAAAAAGACTTTTATCATCAATATCAACATGTTTTTGCATATGAGCCGACCATTTCAAGAATGTGGTTGAAGGAATGAAAGAGGACAAGTCCTCCACGGCTGCATGGGAATGGACATATAAATGGAATATTCACTTTCATTAGCCATGGGAACAGCTTAGTGGGAATAATGTCTTTTTTGGAATAAGGGCATAAACCGGAATATTATGTGCAGACAAACTTAGTGTACCGTGTTTGGCCATAGCATCCTACACCACGTGGCTTTGTCGTTCCCAATTTTATTTGCATGTAATTGATATGCACACAACACCCTGGTGCCTGGAAGACTTTGCGAAGTCAGAATAAACTCATTTTTCAGGTGTTATTTGTTTCCTGTACCTTTAGGATAGATTTCAGATACTTAATGTTTATGCAGACAGTCCAAGTGTGCAATGTGTGTATAATGACTGTGTTACCCTTAATCCATCATGCTACATCGGACTACATCTTTTTTACCTTAAAAACACATATGTGAGAACCACAAATATTATCATCTCATCTGAAAAATCAAATCTCCTTTTTGTGTCACCTTTCTGCACTGACAGAACGTCTTGGGATTGAATTTATGGGTATGGATTGTTCCTTCCTCCGTAAGCTAAAACCCTCTACTAAAGCTAGTTTTCTCTTGCCAGATGAAGGGATCATACAGCCTTAACCATCAGTACAAATAAGCTATCACATTTGCTCATATTGCAATCAAAAATAACACCAACACATCAACATTATTAAGCACGGTGATGGATCTGCAAGCTGTCCAACGTGTCTTTTTAAATGCAGGTCAACCGTTTACCGCTGCTGATTTATTTGAGTATACCATGAAAGCCAAAGAGGCTGTACATTTCTGATGCTGTATGTTCACACCCCTTCGGCTCTCCCTTCCTGCATTTTCTGTTGCAACCAGTGTTTAGCATGAGCCAATAGAGCAGCATCACTGCCCTCCTAACTCCATCCATGCCCTTCCATCTGCCTTTCTATTTCCACCTGCACCACATCTATGTTTCCAACTATCCCTTACCTCTCCTCTTCCTCATACTGTAGCAGCTCTGTACTTTCTGCCTCTTCATCACAAATATGTGGAAAAAAATGCATTCAAATGTCTAATGTCAACCTGCCCAAAGAAAGCGGATGAGAATCAGCTTTTTGGCTTAATCTGGCACATTAACCTCACATTGATTTTTTTGATTTGATTTATTGGATTTAATCGACTACATAATCCAAATGATAACATGGAATGCAATATATTCTCATACAATGCCAGCACTAGGACAGGAATAATTTAAAAGGTACCTGCTGCGTACTTTTAACTTCTCAGTTATGGCCACCAAGACAAATAAAGGTCAAGTAGGTAATATATGTACAGTAGTTAATCACAAAATGACCACAATAAACCTCATTTATAGGAAATTATTCCTAATGTTTGAGTTAGAAAAGCAGAAATTATTTATTTTAGACTAAAATGAAAGGAATGGATGTTGAGGGGTCAATTTGACCCGAGGACAACATGAGGGTACATGTTAAGTTAAAATACTATCTCCCTGACAACAATGCTACACAACAAAGCTAAAATACTTTCCCCGCTTCTGTTCAGCGGTTGTACCCGACAGACAGTGACTGTGCCCTGGGTACTTTAACCTTTAACCCACTCATCATACCGTTTTAGGCATAAAACCAAATTTCTCTGCAGCTGCTTTATGGAACACTGATATGATATAAATGAGTTGGTATTATTATTTCAAAAATACCATTTGGTATGCAACATGCAAATATGCTTGGTTATGCACAGTGTGTTTGACAATATAAAACCACCTTAACTATTGTCTTGCTAAAATACAGTTTCAAAACAGGACTTCCAAAAGTACTGTTTTGAAAACCTTAAAGGATGGTAACTTACCTGCCAAAAATGAAACTGTGGATTAGAGCTTCTCAGTTTGCTAAAATAACAATAAAACCAACACTGAAATATGCAGGTATGGGTTTTAATCTTCACTGCTCCTTACACAACAATGGAGGACAATTCAAGAAAAAAAATAAAGTGAAGGGAAACTTAGAGGTAGTTTTGCAGATATTATAGGATATCAAAGTGTTTACATTTAGACTGCTTTGAAATAAGGTTAATGTATACAGTACATACAGTGAGGAAAATAAGTATTTGAACACGCTGCTATTTTGCAAGTTCTCCCACTTAGAAATCATGGAGGGGTCTGAAATTGTCATCGTAGGTGCATGTCCACTGTGAGAGACATAATCTAAAAAAACAAATCCAGAAATCACAATGTATGATTTTTTAACTATTTATTTGTATGATACAGCTGCAAATGAGTACTTGAACACCTGAGAAAATCAATGTTAATATTTGGTACAGTAGCCTTTGTTTGCAGTTCCAGAGGTCAAACGTTTCCTGTAGTTTTTCACCAGGTTTGACACACTGCAGAAGGGATTTTGGCCCACTCCTCCACACAGATCTTCTCTAGATCAGTCAGGTTTCTGGGCTGTCGCTGAGAAACACGGAGTTTGAGCTCCATCCAAAGAGTCTCTATTGGGTTTAGGTCTGGAGACTGGCTAGGCCACACCAGAACCTTGATCTGCTTCTTCCAGAGCCACTCCTTGGTTCTCCTGGCTGTGTGCTTCGGGTCATTGTCCTGTTGGAAGACCCAGCCTCGACCCATCTTCAATGCTCTAACTGAGGGAAGGAGGTTGTTCCCCAAAATCTCGCAATACATGGCCCCGGTCTTCCTCTCCTTAATACAGTGCAGTTGCCCTGTCCCATGTGCAGAAAAACACCCCCAAAGCATGATGCTACCCCCCCAATGCTTCACAGTAGGGATGGTGTTCTTGGGATGGTACTCATCATTCTTCTTCCTCCAAACACGGTTAGTTAGTGGAATTATGACCATAAAGTTCTATTTTGGTCTCATCTGACCACATGACTTTCTCCCATGACTTCTCTGGATCATCCAAATGGTCATTGGCAAACTTAAGACGGGCCTTGACATGTGCTGATTTAAGCAGGGGAACCTTCCGTGCCATGCTTGATTTCAAACCATGACGTCTTAGTGTATTACCAACAGTAACCTTGGAAACGGTGGTCCCAGCTCTTTTCAGGTCATTGACCAGCTCCTCCTGTGTAGTTCTGGGTTGATTTCTCACCTTTCTTAGGATCATTGAGACGCCACGAGGTGAGATCTTGCATGGAGCCCCAGTTCGAGGGAGATTGACAGTCATGTTTAGCTTCTTCCATTTTCTAATGATTGCTCCAACAGTGGACCTTTTTTCACCAAGCTGCTTGGCAATTTCCCCGCAGCCCTTTCCAGCCTTGTGGAGGTGTACAATTTAGTCTCTAGTGTCTTTGGACAGCTCTTTGGTCTTGGCCATGTTAGTAGTTGGATTCTTACTGATTGTATGGGGTGGACAGGTGTCTTTATGCAGCTAACGACCTCAAACAGGAGCATCTAATTTAGGATAATAAATGGAGTGGAGGTGGACATTTTGAAGGCAGACTAACAGGTCTTTGAAGGTCAGAATTGTAGCTGATAGACAAGTGTTCAAATACTTATTTGCAGCTGTATCATACAAATAAATAGTTAAAAAATCATACATTGTGATTTCTGGATTTTTTTTAGATTATGTCTCTCACAGTGGACATGCACCTATGATGACAATTTCAGACCCCTCCATAATTTCTGAGTGGGAGAACTTGCAAAAAAGCAGGGTGTTCAAATACTTATTTTCCTCACTGTATATATATATACTGTATATATATATATATACATATACACACACAGTATATATGTCATATACAGTATAAAGATACACCGGCTCATACTTTTTTTTAACATAAAGACAAACATTTTTGATGAGGATCTCCCAAAATGTATTTTTTAAGACCAATATTTGTAAAGAGACACATTTCCGTGCTGACTGATACTTGGGGTCTGACATTTACAACACAAACAGTTGTATAATGAATTTAAGAAAAATAAGAAATGTCAAGTCTAGGAAATACCCCCTGATGACATGATTAAAGTATGGGTAGTGTATGATCCAGTGTTTTTGTAGTCTAAACCATAGCAGAGGCTGAAACTCAAACACATTCTCACTCGCGTGCCTGGTCGGGATCTTTGGCATTAGTTACCGACATAAAATGTCTCATTTGGCGTCTCAGTCAGACAAAGGGGGCTTTCCACTAATTCCATATTAGGTAATCCCATCCATCCAGCGATATTTGGTTGCCCTCTTTGGCGTCATATTTTAACGCATTTGGTCTGGACCTTTTGCGTCACTTTTTGACACTCTGGGTCAGGACAGATTTGGCATCATTCTTCAACGTGCAGTGTAAAACCATTTAGTAAGTGGAAAGATGATGGGTGGGGTTTGAAAACATATGTGTAAGTGACACGAACGAGACAGTTAGGGTTAGGAAAAGATTGTGGGTGTGGTTGCAAAATGCACGTTCCATTGCTGCTCTAAAAGCTACAGTGCATAGTTTCTGTCTCCCAATGAGGAATTCTAAGTAATGACAACAACACTGTCAGCACATCCACATGATACAAGTCTTCCGTGACTGCGCAATGCCCAATTTTAATCACGTCGATAGTAGCAAATGACTTCTAATGCATTTGGACTGTTGGTTGCTGTAAATGTAAAAACCTCCTTACAGAGCCTTTGCTTTTTGTTTGGGTTTATGGCTGTAATGGTCTTAATGTTTGTGTCTGTATGTGAGTGTTGTACACCTAAAGTTTTAAGATTGGACTGTCCTCTTTTTCAGAAGCTGAGGAGCTGTATCAGAAACGTATTTTAACAATAACAGGAATCTGCATTGCACTCCTAGTCGTGGGAATCATGTGTGTGGTTGCCTACTGCAAAACAAAGTAATTCATGTCACATTTCTATGTTTCATTTAAGACTTAAAGATACACTCCCTGATTTTAATATAGTGCCCAATAGTTCCCCCAAATCCCAAAATCTCAACTGTGAACTGCCATTTTAAAAGTTGGGCTACTAAGTAACAAATTTAAGAATACGTAAATACCAATAAAATACTACATGAAAATGTATGTGAATAAAAATTTAGATCAAAGAACAAATCCAATCAATAAAATGTCTAATAGGTCTTAGGATAAGATTGAGATGTTTTCCCAGAGGGAGACTACCTGGGTGTGATGACAGTTTGGAACTTTGAGTTGGAAACAACAATTTTGTTCTGATCAACTGAGAGGCAACAGGAAGCCGGTGAACCCAAAACTGTAGTAATAATAATAATAATAATAATAATAGTAATAATATATCTGTTGAGTCTTATCGGGATGGGACGTCTTCTGCACAGCAGAGTTTGTAATAGTAATTGTGCTAGAGCTTCTAGGCTTAAACATTAATACAATAAATTACACCAATCAAGACTCAATACCAAGTTTGACCCAGAGGTTTTTGAAAACCAGCTTTGAGTTAGTAGCCAGGTGGTCTTGTGCTGTAAAATTTCAAGTGACCTCCTTCTGACTAATGTCTTGGGTTTTATAAATAAAGCTAGACATCATCCGCATAGCAATAATCAGAGATAAAGCCAAACCAAATAAGCTGAGACATTTGGGGATTTTGTGGCGCTATAGACACAATAACAATATTATGAAGTGTATTTTGTATTGACCTCAATACGTAAGGCAATATCAATTATCGTTAGTACGGCCAAGCCATAAAATGAAATTGGGGTATATTTATTACTTTATATATCTAAATTTGAACTCAGACATGTTGTCTTGTTGTGATCTGAGCTGCTTCACAATCTAATTTGTTTCTTCACAAACAGGAAGCAGAGGAAGAAGCTCCATGACCGTCTGAGGCAGAACCTGAGGAAAAAGAGGAAAAATACCAATACTGGTATCGGTCCCAATCTGGCAAGCTCAGCCAGAGGACGTCAGATTTCTAACTTGCCTCTTCAAGATTTGCAGCTCATCAATGTATGCTGCATTGGTGTTAAATAAAAGGTCTCACAACCTGTTCAATCTGTGCACACACATCAGTTGTCAATCTGTTTTCTGCTCCTCTTTTTATAGCAATGTAATGGGACGACTGCACAGCATGCATCCGAGACGGAGACAGAAACAAACTTCTCAACAAGCAAAAGTGCTTTAACTGCACAGGAACCCACCACATTCACCCACATCTCTAGCCAAAGGTAAGGAAGAACTTATTTGGTAACGTTGGTTTTAATCGGTCAGAGCTTGGTCTAGCTCAGCACCTGCTCAGCCACTCTAGCTACCCAACTAAATCAGTTGAAACGTTGTTGATTGCCACAGTTGTCTATATCCACAACGTTCCACTTCCAGGATTGTGCCGCTTCCGAAGGACATTCTGCCAGATGTTCCTCTTTTCGTCCGGATGTCCGTCCCCTTCCTCTTACTTTGTGTTGGAGTTTTAAACCCTGGTGGATTTCTGTAGACTATGGTTACCTGGTCCTCAGATCTCTGCAGTGTAAATCCAGACAACTAGCTAGACTATCTGTCCAATCTGAGGACTATGGTTACCTGGTCCTCAGATCTCTGCAGGGTAAATCCAGACAGCTAGCTAGACTATCTGTCCAATCTGAGGACTATGGTTACCTGGTCCTCAGATCTCTGCAGGGTAAATCCAGACAGCTAGCTAGACTAGATCTGTCCATTCTGTCGAACGACAAAAACAACTTTTGAACATACACGTTTCACCAAACAGTCCTTCCAGCATTTTGCAGACATTTTTGGAGATCGTATGTGGCCCAAAATGCCTGATGCTGTGGGAGCCTTTGTAAAAAATGTAGTGCTGTCAGTTAAACGTGTTATCAACGGTGTTAACGCAAACCCATTTTAACGGCGTCAATTGTTTTATCGCGAGAAAAACGTTCATTTTGGCTTAGCAAATTTTGCAGTTTTTTACACATGCTGTAGCAACAACTAGTGATGTTAGAAAAACTACAACACCCACCAGATCTAGCTAGACCGGAAGCAAGACAACCGGCATGCTGTTTGGGCTTGTGAGTCGGTCAAAGAGTAGTAACGTTACATTTTGAGTGTATGGCGAGCGCGAGACGCCGACATGGACACCAACAAGATTCTGGATGGAAAGTGCCAAATGTTCCACTGACAAGACCAAAGTGATCTGTGTGTTTTGTCGTTAACTGAGCTATCATCGCAGCACATCCAGTCTGAAATACCACTTGATCGTTCCATTGTCAGTTTCCTATCCTGGGCTGTGTGTGTGTGTATGTGTGTGTATGTGTGTGTGTGTGTGTGTGTGTGCCTGTGTGTTGATCTTTCCATTGTTATGTAGTACAAGGTATTAATTCTGCAGGGGGCCCAAACTTTTGCAGATGCCATTTTTTTGTTTTCTGTTATTTTAAAAGTGTAAATGATGGAAATTAAATCTAACTTTTTGTGACATATTATACAAATGTCTAAGAGATTTTTCCATCTTTTCTTGGCTTCTTTATGCACATTAATACAATTAATTAATACATTACTTTCGAAACCCACTGTACATGTGTAAATGTCATGAAAGTGGTAAATATGTGTCAGATATATAAAAAAAAAATGCTTGTTGCACCTGCCGTGGCGATTGTATTCTTATAATTGCTCAGTGTATGAGATAACTGTTCTGATTTGGCACTATATAAATAAAATGAATTGCATGTGCATCAGCTGCATGCTTTAGAAGAGGGACTTGGTCATAGAGGCGTGGTCATAGAGGCGTGGTCATAGAGGCGTGGTGATAGAAGCTTGGTGATAGAGGCTTGGTGATAGAGGCGTGGTGATAGAGGCGTGGTGATAGAGGCGTGGTGATAGAGGCTTGGTGATAGAGGCGTGGTGATAGAGGCGTGGTGATAGAGGCTTGGTGATAGAGGCTTGGTCATAGAGGCGTGGTGATAGAGGCTTGGTGATAGAGGCGTGGTGACAGAGGCTTGGTGACAGAGGCTTGGTCATAGAGGCTTGGTGATAGAGGCGTGGTGATAGAGGCGTGGTGATAGAGGCTTGGTCATAGAGGCGTGGTGATAGAGGCTTGGTGATAGAGGCGTGGTGATAGAGGCTTGGTGATAGAGGCGTGGTGATAGAGGCTTGGTGATAGAGGCTTGGTGATAGAGGCGTGGTGATAGAGGCGTGGTGATAGAGGCTTGGTGATATAGGTGTGGTGATAGAGGCTTGGTGATATAGGTGTGGTGATATAGGTGTGGTGATAGAGGCTTGGTGATAGAGGCTTGGTGATATAGGTGTGGTGATAGAGGCTTGGTGATAGAGGCTTGGTGATAGAGGCGTGGTGATAGAGGCGTGGTGATAGAGGCGTGGTGATAGAGGAGTGGTGATAGAAGTTTTGTGATAGAGGCTTGGTGATAGAGGCTTGGTGATAGAGGCGTGGTGATAGAGGCTTGGTGATAGAGGCGTGGTGATAGAGGCGTGGTGATAGAGGCGTGGTCATAGAGGCGTAGTGATAGAGGCGTGGTGATAGAGGCTTGGTGATAGAGGCTTGGTGATAGAGGCTTGGTCATAGAGGCGTGGTGATAGAGGCGTGGTGATAGAGGCGTGGTGATAGAGGCTTGGTGATAGAGGCGTGGTGATAGAGGCTTGGTGATAGAGGCGTGGTGATAGAGGCTTGGTGATAGAGGCTTGGTGATAGAGGCTTGGTGATAGAGGCGTGGTGATAGAGGCTTGGTGATAGAGGCTTGGTGATAGAGGCTTGGTGATAGAGGCGTGGTGATAGAGGCTTGGTGATAGAGGCGTGGTGATAGAGGCTTGGTGATAGAGGCGTGGTGATAGAGGCTTGGTCATAGAGGCGTGGTGATAGAGGCTTGGTGATAGAGGCGTGGTGATAGAGGCTTGGTCATAGAGGCGTGGTGATAGAGGCTTGGTGATAGAGGGCTTGGTGATAGAGGCTTGGTGATAGAGGCGTGGTGATAGAGGCGTGGTGATAGAGGCGTGGTGTATAGAGGCTTGGTGATAGAGGCTTGGTGATAGAGGCTTGGTGATAGAGGCTTGGTGATAGAGGCGTGGTGATAGAGGCGTGGTGATAGAGGCTTGGTGATAGAGGCGTGGTGATAGAGGCTTGGTGATAGAGGCTTGGTGATAGAGGCGTGGTGATAGAGGCTTGGTGATAGAGGCGTGGTGATAGAGGCGTGGTGATAGAGGCATGGTGATAGAGGCGTGGTGATAGAGGCTTGGTATGGTTCACACCCGGAGAGGACACCACATTGTTGTTCGACAAGTGTACATGCCAACATTTTAATACACTTTATTTTTTAGGCTAAACGTGGTCTTTAATTTAACAATTCTACCATATACCATTATCAGAAGTAACAGTACTTTCTTTAAGTAAAATATTCCATTCATCTTTACAACCCGACATGCTCTATTGCCCTAAAATGCACAGAACTGTCTGCACCAGGATGTGCTGTGCCACAAATCAACCTCCCTGTCAGTTCTGTGTGCGCTCTGAAAACAAATCTGGTGGTCATACACGGCCATGCACTGAAAAGGGATGTGTAAAGAGAAAGGCAGTGGGAGCAAGACGGACGCTTCATCTGGCACATGCTAACATTCTGAAAGAGCACTTACAAGAGGGATGTATTTGTTTGGACGTTGAGTTCAGCAATCTTTCGCCAGAATTACAAACTCTGCCTGAAGCTGTAATAAACATTTTGAAAATAATAATTAAACAGGATAAAACAGAATGGGATCAAACATCTTTATTGGGTTCCACTTTCTTAAAATCCTAATTGTCTAAACACATAAGCCATTTGAAAAGAGTTTCAGTTGCTGATTATATAATTAAATAACTGCTGCATCACTAAATCAGACTTAGAATTCATGCAGACTGTGAGCAGACTGTGAGCAAACGGAAATGAAATACAGTGAAAGGCTCAGGTACACAAATTTGACCCACAATACATTTCCGTCATGGTCTAGTGGCCTGTCTGAAACCTGTCTCCATGTAAACGACCACCCCCCTGTCTCTGCAGCTGGAGTAATGACTGGAGCAACGGTGTTCTGTCCGACACTGAGACTGTCTCGGTGATGTCATTGGCGGAGAATAGCCAGCGTGCCACACAGAGCAGACGGGATCGGCTGAATGCCACTGGCGGCAGCAGAGACTTAAGTGGTCATTCAAAGGAGTGCCGAGACACACCCAACCTCGACAGGGACTTGCCTTAACGTACAAGGTAATTGGTCGATAAATGTTAACTTAGAGTCACAAACTATAATAATGACTCATACCAAAAATAAATCAATAATTCTTTAATCAACCTAGATTTAGGTGTGTCTTAAGAGTTATACTTCTATTCTGTGGAGAAGACAGTGTTCGTCTCTACTCTCTGTATGTTAGATGAAACAGCTGATTGGACAGTGATTTCTCCAAACCAAAACGCGTTGCAATGAACACAGCCTGTCAAATGTCCCCCGGGGTGGACAACTGCTCATTAAAAGTACAACCCTTTGACAGTGTGCATTTCCTGAAGCAGTTTCTGCAATGGCAAATACAAGGGTGGGGTAACCTGCATCGGCTTCTATCTCCTAGGTGACGTTGCAGGGACTCCCCGGAGTGTCCATGAGTCTCGTCAAGTGGGAAGCCAGGATCTGAATTCAGACCTAAAGTACTCTATATCGGCGGTAATTAATTTCTGGGATTATTCCACTGTCGCCTAAAATTCTGCTGGATGTCCCTCATTTTAGGCCAGATGTCCGTCCCCGTCCTCTGTCTCTGTGTTGGCGTTCTAACCTCTGGTGGATTTTGGAGGACTATGGTTACCTGGTCCTCAGATCTCTGCAGGGTAAATCCAGACAGCTAGCTAGACTATCCAATCTGAGATTTCTGATGACGACTAAAACTACTTCTGAATGAAGACCTCCGCAGCTCTGTAGAGGAAGGTCTGGCAATGTGAAACTGAAGAACCCCACCTATTCTTTCGTGGTGTCACAAAGATCTGTTTCTATATTGCATAACTGCAACAGCAACATAAATAAACTTGTTTTAAACATAAAAGAAAAAACGTTTGTCTCACAAAATGCGGTTGAAACAGAGTTTGCTCTTCCACTCTTTAGTCATACACACACCTCCACCTGTCCCAGGTGTAGTCTACATGTAGAGTTAACGCCACCTGACGTCATCATCATCATCATCATCATCATCAATATCACATCAACAGTAATGATAATCAGCATCATTTGAATAGGCGTCAGCATGATTATAAATGACATGTATGTGAAGAGGTATAAAACAAAAATCAGTGTAATGGCTTCTGGCTCAGCTCCATATCACATCGACACAATGTGAATGGAAACTAACCTAGGTTTTATTGTTTTTACTGTACAACACTGTGTAACTTGGTTTTAAAAAGTGCTATGCAAATAAATTATTCGTCATCCACTACCTTCAGGGTCAAAGGACCTCACTTCCACTGAGTTTGCTTTAGCTGTGATACAATCTGCTCAGCTTTTCCAGATCGAAGCTCCGTGCTGGTTGATTTGTTTTTGACACTGCTTTACTTTCCAAGGGACAGGCTTTTACAGCTTATCGCTACACAGGCAGGGCCTCCAGTACCCCCGTTAAACATCAACAGTGTCATTGCTATGTGTTAAAAATTGGTGGTCATAATTTTCAACCAGGACAGCAAACTAATAATACAAAGTGCATCTATATTTCCATGGGCCAGTGGTTCACTCTGACCTGCTGTCTGGAGATTGCAGCTACACAGGAAACAGTCTTGTAATTTTCTGTTGTGCTGGATTTAATGGAAGTGAATGTGAAAGGGTTTATACATTTGTAGAATGGAAACGTAATGTGACTGTACTTTCCCCATATTTTGATATAATACCTACTGCACCAAATCCCAAAGTCTCCTCTTAACTCAGTGTTGTTTTAAAACTAAACCGGGATTTAGGGTGTACAAATATGTACAAATATTTTCATATTGTTCCAAAGTGAACATTTGTTGGTTTGTTATGATAGAGTTACTGGGGAGTACTTACTGTAAGTGGTTCACAAACTGACTGGTGTCTGATGGGCCATTATGTCAAGAATGTGATGGATGAATCCATAATGTAGGCGACATGAGGGCTCAGTGGTTAGCACGTCACCTCAGCAGAGGTTGGGCCTATCACAACATAAATTACATTGTAATTAAATGCGAATGAAAGATTATGAAAATTGAAATATAAATCCACACCTAAACATGACTCAAGTACGTATATGCTAAATTACACTTTAGGTGACTTAAATTAGTCGAAATTGCACATATTTGAAAGTTGTCTGATCTGAGTGTACCAACACACACTGTCACGGTTTCAGCAGGAGGACCCACATGTGCAGAACACACACACTTTATTTTGACTCTACAACTTAGAAACTCACAAGCATGAACAGAGAGACAGAGGAACAGAGAAGTGTAGAAATACACAGACCAATCAACAGAAAGACAGGATTGGACAAGACAGTAACGAGGAACAGGAGGGAGCAGGGAAACTAACAAGCAGTGTTGGGCAGGGTACTTTTAAAAAGTAATTAGTTATTTCTACCAAAAAGTAACAAAATTAGATACTCAATTACAAATTATAAAATTAACTAGTTACTTCAGAAAGTAAGTAATGCTGTTACACTGTGGAGTGAAAGAGGACCCAAACGCAGAGTAGGGGAGAGCTTGAATAAGCTTTTATCAACAAAAACAAAGTCCACAAAACACAGGAGCCAAAGAAAGCACTAAAAGTCCCAAAAAACCAAAAGCCAAGGCAGGAAACAGAACATGCAGACACTCAGGGGGACACGAGACAACACAAGACCGAAGAACACAAGACAGGACAACAGAACCAAAAAGGAGGAAAAGAACCCAAAACAAAACCCCAAACCCCAACAAATGCATTACTTTCAATTAGACTTTTAAATGGAACTTAAAATACATGTGCATGTTCAATTATTTCTGGTTAATCTGAATATTATAATGAAATAGACATTTAATACAATTTATTACCAGAACCAATGTACACATATCTGAACTCTTTTAATGTTGCAGTGGGACAAAGTGAGACTAGCCTCCAATCAGATGTCATGTATGGAGATATTATGTCTAGTGGATCCATACAAATAACACAGATGTTTTGGAACTTTTGAACTTTATTTATTATGATATTTATTGCCCCTCAACAGGCCACAACTGGGCAAAATTAAATAATGCTTGTTAAGCACTATAGCAAAAATAATAAAATAAATATATACACTCTTTGTAGTGCAAATAACGTAAGTAGCCTGATGGTTATAGTTTTGCACTGGTGTGTGCGTCGAGCCGGCGTGTGTGTGTGTGTGTGTGTGTGTGATAGAGCGAGGGAAAAGTGAGAGAGTGACAGCGACTAGCTTCACTAGAGTCATAATGAGAGAAACAAAGTGCCCCCCCTCCCCTCCACCCTGTGTTTTCGGACCACGGTGGGAAATCTTTAGCAGGAAAAGTTACCACCCCCCCTTGATTTCATAACACCATACCTGTTTCTCGTTGACTGACTCCTTGTGTTGTTCATTGTGTGTCTGACTATGCATGCTTGTGAACACCCGCTCAACTCTACCTCTGATTGGCTTACCATGAAATTTTATTCAACCTCAGCCAATCGTCAGCATTTGTCTTGTGCACGGTCCACTCACCAAGGAAGAAAAAAAGTCTTTCCCTTTTGCAATAAAGAATCTGCCTCTTAACTCTTGAAGAAGAAAAGAAGAAAAACAGCTCCCTACAGTATGCATCATGCTCCTGAATATGCATCTGTCAACCTAGAAATAATGTGATTATTATTTATTGTGATAACTTATGCTGATGTCGTTGGTGTTCCTTTTCAGGTTGTTCCTTACCTGAACCTGTAGTTGGTTGTGTATTAGACTCGGTTTTATGTTCAATAACTGTGGTAGATACACTTTGCACATGAATATCTTTCAAGTAAATGGATGAAATGTCTTTTTGTTGTAGGTATGCATCTGCCTTGACGACCCCGACTCAGCTGTCTCCGGTGTCCCGAACCTCTCCTGCAACTCCAGGGTCTCCTCCATCAGAGATGTCCGCCCCCCTGTCCAGCCTGGCCATCTCTGTCCCGTCGGTGGGCTTGAGCCCCTCCGGCGAGGAGGAGCGCCCCCTGTTGTTGTCAAACTCACATCAACCACGCAAGTCTTCAAACCGAGATGAACAGAAGAGGATCTCGGCCCATTACAACCACGGCCATGTGGCACACAGCTTACCGCCTAGCCCGCTGTTTCCTAACGGGAATGGTTACTACCAAAGCATCGGTGACCATGACACCACAGCTGGCAGCCAGATGTTCACAGCATCACCTGAGAAGCTTCTTACCAACAACAACATCAACAGCTGCAGCACCAAGCAAGTCCCCAACGGCCACGTGGTGCATAGTGCGGAGTCCAGTGGTGACAGCATGGTGAGCGAAACAGACGCGCCTCAAGAGGAACACACACCCTTCTTTACTACAGATAGCACTGCAAGCCTGCTGCTCGGGGCTTTGGACAGCAGCAGGACTAACCCAGCATCTCTAAATGATCACCTGCAAGACACGTCACGCAGCATCACCACCACCAAACTAAATCCAGTTGCTGTGTAAAGTATGAAAAAAGGAATTGCTGAGAATCCTTTATGTTGAGGAGGGGAAAAAAAGGAATAGTCACTATTAAACTTTTATTTTCTATAAATTATTAGCCGTATAAAGAATTTAAAGATAAATGAAAAATTCAACTTTTATTTTAGTGATGTAGCAAATAGAGTTTTATAAAAAAGAAAAAAAATTCCAAATGTGATCATGTCTTGTAGGTAAAGTGCCATACACTAGTATGTAGCAACAGTTCACGGTATATTTCAGTGCAGAAAAAATATCAACGGTGCCTTTCTGTTTAGTATGCTTAAGGGATCTAAAACATTGCATACTGGGCCATATATTCATCTTAATCTTCCAGTTAACAATCCAAACTAACATGCTGGCTGCTTTTAACGTGCTGGAGCTGGAAGTGCCCACTGACACGACAGTTTGATATGAGATTTATACGAGGTGCATGCTACATCCTTGAATGCTGGGATGGAACAAAGAGCAGTTTGTGTGGTTTCCATTCCAGCCATTTGATCAGATACTGCACTTCAACACCTGGACTCATGTGTATGACTAAATGATTGATCAGCTTATTACCTGCATTTGATGAGTAATGGAGAAAAGTTAGATAAAGGTGCAATCACTAAAGTCTGGCTCTGTAGTGTTACTAATACTCAGTTATATGCCTAACATAACCCCCATACAGTTTTATTTTTCGTAAATTGGGATTTGATTTACATATTTCAAGTTTACTAATTGTATGTTATAGGAGTTGTATTGCACTTAGTGCAATACAACTCACAAAGGACAATGCCAGTTCCCATCCTGACCGAGGCTCAGTCCATGTCATTCCCTCTATCTACCCTTTCAATTCTTAGGCTGTCCTATCACTTATAATGGCCAAAAATAATCTTAAAACAAAGAACCCCCAAAAAACGGTCATTGAAACATCAGAGGCTTAAATATCCTGACTTAAACTCCCGAGAATGAGTCAAGCTCAATGTTGGATTCTACATTTCCCATACTGCTTAAAGTATCTTTTTTTTTAAAGTAAAGTTTCATTTCTTTCTACATCTTCACAGTGCAAACTGACTCAGATAAAGTGGTGCCATCAAAAAACTACTAGCATTAAGAACGGCAATGCTCTATTTCTTCAAGAGACCACTCCTAATGTAATAATGTATACTTTATTAATCCCACAAGAGGAAATTACAATTTACACTCTGTTGTTATAACACACAGGCCTGAATTACAGTGCTCAGTACCTAGACATGCACTAATGGAGAGATGTCAGAGTGGGGGGGCTGCCCATGGAAAGGCGCCCCGAGCAGGTGGGGGTTCGGTGCCTTTCTCAAGAGCACGTTGGTGGTGCCCAGGAGGTAAACTGGCATATCTCCAGTTACCAGTCCACCACCATACTTTGGTCTGTATGTGGACTTGAACCAGCCACCCTCCGGTTTCCAATCCAACTCCATACGGACTGAGCTACTGCCACCCCATCATAGTTGATGTTACTACAAAAGAAGATAAGGGCAAATGTGAAAAATGTGTTCTAAATATAAAGTCACAATTCTGACTTAATTCTCAGGATTGTGAATTAAAAGTTCCAAGTGAGAATTCAGATTAGTTTTTCTCGAAATTCTAAGTTTAACCTCAGAACTCAAATCCATTTTCCTAATTCTCTTCCATAGATTACTGATCACATTTTTAAATATATCTACAAAGTGTGTCCTGAATATGGCTCATTTTGTCCTTCTTAACCCTCATGTTGTCCTCGGGTCAAATTTGACCCATTTTCAGTTTTTTCATCACAAAAAAAAAATGGGCCTTCGAAATAAGCTGAAAATGTTAGAAATATCAAATAACTTTGGAAAAAACGTCAAAAAAAGCACCCTCAACATTGAAAAAGTGACAAAAATGTCTGAAAAAGCGAAGAGAAATACAACTTTTTCATGGTTGACAGGAAGACATCACAAGGGTTAAAGACATCCATGTGGTCCTGAGCAATGCATTTTGGGGATTTAGGAAATTGCTAAATAAATATCTACCTGCTTTAATTTGTTCAGTCATATCTCTGGTGTGATAGACATTTATTTTCTAAATTCAACTTGTTACAAATTCTTAAAGTAAATGCACACACCCAGTATGCATTTATATTTTCAACTAACCCAGCTTGTGTTCACGTGCAGTCTCATCGTGTGTGAGATTTAAACAAATGTCCGCTAACATGAACATAGTTTATGAAATCTGCCAAAGACCTGTTAAAGAGTACATACAAATACATTTTTGGTCTCTGTAATCAACCATAGTTTCTTAATACATATGTAGAAGCAGCATATGAGGAAGTCTGATGACAAAGACGTGCTGCTCCATGATTTGGGATTTAATGGTGGCAATTCTTTTGTGTTTTATGGTAACATTAATATTATTATTTATTTTTTGGGTGATTCTTGTTCATTCCAAGCATTAATTACTAATTTATTTATATTTAAACAAACATGGTTTTACAGATGTTAAATATAGCCATTACGTCACATGGTTATTAGTACAAAATAGAAAATAAGTACTTGCATATTTTGTCACTTGTATGCGTAACATAAGTCACAATGCTTTGCTTTTAGGTCTAGGAGTGTCTTCAAATGATGTACTTACACCATGGAAACCTTCAGCGCTGTTGTTTCTTATTAAATATTAAATCCGTTCTATGTTTTGTGTCTCACAGTGTCAACATATTTCTGCTTTTAAATTGTTCTGCCTTACCGCTGAAGAATGCAATGAGAAGGAACAGTGTGCGGCTGTAATGATAAAGAATTTATTGTTTTACATTTCATCATAAATGTGAAGCTTTGGAAAAGAGAATTGGTTTTGAACCTATTGTTATTATACAGTAGAAACACTATCAGATACAATAATGTTATTAACACTATCAGATAAAAAAATGAATGGATCACAGATTCTAAAAGGCCTCAAAATACTGTGAAATGGTTAGACTGTGTGAATTGGTATTTACAAGGACATTTATATATAAGTACAAGTAGTGCTTGAAAAATTATTATTCACATTTAAAAAGCAATTTTGGTGTATCTTGTTGTCCGGTAAATCTTGTACTTAAACATTTTGGGATGTGGGGGCTGGCCTGTGGGGCAGACGTTCTCTCTCTGTATATGTAGGGAGTAACACTAACGAGCTGGCTTCGGTAGAGGTGCGCTTGCTGCTGGCACAGCCCTATCCGGCTCAGAAACATCAGGATGTCTCGGTGAAATGCCTTCGTCAGGATGGCATAAAAAAATGGGTGCGCACAAGAGTTGAGAGGGTAGAAAAGCACCAGCAGCACCTGTGGAGAAATAAAGATCAGCCTTTATTTTAAACAGAAAAAAACAACTGGATTAAATATAATAATAATAATAAAGGACACCTTACAGTTAAAACAAGCAGAAATACAGTAAAAAAGGCAAAGATAAACATTGAGATAGAAAATTAAAAGAAAGCAATCTATCCATGATTTTGATGGAGAGGGGAGTCATGTGGGGTAGGATTAGGTGGGTACTATGGTACGGATTGACAGTGGGAGGGAGTTCCAAAAGAGAGGGGCAGAATGGATGAAGGCTCTAAACCCCATTGTTGACAGGCGGGCAGAATGAGTTGAAAGCAGTGAGGAAGAGGAGGAACGGAGAGTTCAAGATGGAGTATAACGCTGAAGGAGTACAGAGAGGTATGGAGGAGTGAGATTATGGAGGGCTTGGAAGGGGAGAAGAAGAATCCTAAAGTCAATGCAGTATTAGACTGTAATGTGTTCAGTGGCTGGGGTTCTGCAGTTGAGTTCAGGACCAATTGGAGTTTATGGATGGACTTATGGATGGTAAACCAGAGAAGATGGAGTTAAAATAATCAATACAGGAAGTCACAAGAGCGTGGATGAGAGTAGCAGTATTATTGGGTGTAAGTGATGGATGAAGGCGGTGTAAGTAAGCAGACCGGTTGAGATTATTGATATGTTTTTCAATAGAAAGTGTGCTATTGACGACGACACTGAGGAGGAAGAGGGGACTTTAGAATTGTTGAAGAAATGTGAGAAATTGGGACATTTTGTTAGAGTGGATTTGGAGCAAACAAGGAAAATTTCAGTTTTGTTACAGTTTAGTTTTAAGAAGTTATGAGGGAACCAGATTTTAACTTTATCTAAAGACTGGGAAGACAGGGGGATCATGGAAGTGGGTTTGGTGGACAAGCAGAGCTGGGTGTCATCCACGTAGCAGTGAAATTGAATATTGTATTTCCTGAAAATATAACCTAGAGGAAGGGTCAAATCAATTCTAAAAAGCAGGGGCCCCAGGACTGAGCCCTGTGGAACACCACTGATGATGGGGGAGGGTTGTGATTGAACTATTTCCAGTTGTAAGGTCAAAAGCAAGTCTTACCTTGGAATCTGTGATAGTCATCAATGGTTGGTGGAGAACTGCAGACAAGCCATAGAAGGAAATGGGAGCCAGACACAGAAAGTTAGTGAAAATTAGAGAAGCCATGCGTTTGGCCATGCTGGTGTCACATCTGCTGGACTGGTGCTGGGGATTGTGCACCATACAGTAGATGTGGAGGTAACATAAACATACCACCATAAAAGCAATGACATTAACTGTCAGGACAGAAACCACGTAGGCCCGGGCAACACTTGTCTCAGTTTCCATGGGTAAGCAGATGCTCACTTTCTGGTAACTGCTCACACCAACCAGCGGCAGCAGTGCTAGGATCATACAGAGCAACCAGCCGGCGAGCATCAGCACAGCTGCATGGCGTAACCTCATTTTTTTGTCTGGCCTCATTGCGTAGAAAATGGCATTCCAGCGCTGAATGCTGATTAAAGTCAATGTGTACACAGACAGCTCGCTGGCAAACACTGATAATGTCCCTGCTAGGTTGCAGCCACCTCCTGTTTGCCAGGCAATAGCATAGTGGTAATAATATGAGCGTGTGTAGAGGTCGACAGATGCAATGAGCACTAAGTATATCCCCATACAAAAGTCTGCAAATGCCAGGTGACCCATGAGAAAACGGGTAACGGACAACTTCTGTCGGCTAGTCAGCAGGATGAACATCACCAAGAAGTTGGCTGAAATGGCTAACAGACTGACCACCCAGACCAACACCCTCAGGAAACCATGACTCATCACATCCTCACAGGGGTTCAGGGCATCAGGCAGGGGGGTGCACAAGAGTCCATGATTATCTGTGTGAGGTTCATCACACAGTGCAAAGTCAAAACCTTCATTGAGGTTCTCTGTAGGTAATTCCACATGAAACAAACCCTCATTTTGAGACTGTTCAGTTGGGCAAACATGGCTGTTGTGGTAATGATTTTGATTTCTGCTGACGGCAGATTGGAGACCAAAGCTGTCTTTCAGATCTTGGTAGATTTTGTGGCCCAGATACCTCTGAGAGAGAACGGTAGAGGATTCCTGCAGCTTTCCCAAAGCAGTCCGGGTCAGGTTGCAAATAACTGCCTCTGAGTGTCTTGAACACAGATAACATGGATTAATATTTAAAGAATGAACTACAACATTTTTTTAAATGCATGCTTATGTTGATAATGATGATACAAAGTTTTTCCCCACCAGAAAGTCTTCAAAGGATCAAAAGCGTGTCAGACCTTCCTCAGCACTGTACAAAGCTTAACAGTGACTGACCCACTTTTTTATTGCTCTGGTTGCTGAAGTGATTTTCCCCATTTGCTATCTCCATTGACGTTTCAATAAATGCTTATACAAATAGTTTTAAGCCTGTCAGCTCTTAGATTAATCATGACCATAAAACATTTGATTCGGTGCAAAAAACATTTTGAAAACGTCAAAAAGGAAAGGTACAAGACTGTGTACAGCTACTATTAGACATTTCAGAGGTAGCACCTTGCTGTGAATTAAATTACCATCAGAGTTATCCAAACATTTTTGGATCGATCGACAGCCCTAATGTAAACCAAAAAGCACTTGTCAGAGGCCCCAAACAGCAACTCCCTGTCAAACTAATTAAGGTCAATGAGCTCTTACAATTGTAAATTTTAAGCTGCAAGCAGCGATGGAAGGGCTCTCGCACCCTCCCCCATGTCGGGTTTACCGGCGGGTCTTCCTGTTGTACCACTTCCTGTGTCAACAAGTCTCTATAGCTAAGTTTCCATCCACGTGTCAATCAAATTATCTGAAGTTTGGTAAAAAAAACTCCTGTGAATAAATCTGGTGAAAGTGTGTTTCCATCCAACGGCTTTAAAGCCAATAAAAACCTGTGGTGATGACGTCACATGACGCTGTTTTAGGGTCAAATTGGTATACGGAATTGATTTTAGACATTTAAGGTGATTCCATTCATTTTCGCGCTGAATCACACAACATTCAACAAAACATTTGCGAACACAGTTTTTCTAAATGGATCGCGCCGTCTACCAACACATGATCAACATGGGACAGCTACATAGAGCTCATGTGCCAGCTGATAGTGACATATTGAGCTATAATAAGAAAACAACAACGCTATCAACACATCGCTATGATGATGCAGATGCAACTTGGCTTTTATTGTCCCTCCAGACTCTTTTTTGAGACATGTCTCTCTGTCTGAGCGTCTTCCATTGACTCCGCAGGACATCCCATGGCTTGTCCTAACCTTTGTCGGCCATTTCCTTCACAAGTTCCTGATAAATTAAATTCAGAAAGTCTCTCGTCTCCTTGTCCGTCCACTTCCATCTGTCTTTGTTGCCCCCCATGTGTGCAGACAGATAGCAAATACTGGGGGACATTAACTACAACTTCTTCTTCGTTTTGTGGCGGGTTGCAACCATAAAATGACTTAAAACTTAATCCCAATTCATTATTTTTTCAGCAAATAATGTTTCCATCAGAGTTAGCGATGGAAACGTCAGCGTGATGAGACCGAACTTATTTCCTTTGAGTCGATATTCATGAAATTTCATCGAATTTTACTGTTTCCATAAGGCATTTTTCATTCGATATCACTTAATTTGGATAAAAACGTGTGGATGGAAACATAGATTATGAAATGGGGTGTGGCTCAAGTATAGGCGGTGGGGAAAACCCCCACTAATGAAAAAGGAACTCTCTGCAGAGTCCAACAAGAGTCTATGTCAACCGGTTCATGAGTTAGAAATGGCTGAAAGCACTGGGCTGTTTGGGGCCAGCATAAGACACGCATTATGTTTCCCAATATCAAGTGTAGACTAAACATTGTAAATTTCATTTACTGTAATTCAGATGTTTTTTTTTTACATATATGACTGACTTCCTGTTGCCAGCTGGTGGCACTATGACAACTAGTGACATTTAGATGTCTTCAGGTCTGGACTGTTTTCAAACATGAGACATTTTGCGCAGTCTGGACAATGTACATTTGGGTTACATCAACTTCCTGTTTCATGGCGAAAACAACACATTCTCACTCCAAACTCATCAAATACCGACGCTTGGTCAGGACGACATGGTTTTTAACGCTCTGGGTTGGGACCCCTTGGCATCACTTTCAACGTGCAGGGTAAAACTACTTAGGGTTAAGGTTGTGTTAAAGATCTAAGTGTCAGGCGGAACAATAACAGGACACAAACCCCATCCACCACCGCAACCTGTCTCTTTACACAGGTTTTCTGTAAACATACTACACACAATTGTTGCTATTCATACTACGTCATTTTGCAACGCCGCGGTTGAGCTGCTGCTAGCTTGGTGCATCATACAGACACTAAAGGGTGCCGGGAGAGCCGGTATTTGACAAGTATTTGACCACACAGATGCAGTGCAGAGGATGGAACAAAACAGCGTTGATACTGGAATCTGTGCAAATTGCCCCATGAAATCCAATTATTATACATAAGTATTATCTTTTTGATTATGGCTTGGTTTTGATCTTAATAATTAAAAATAAGAGTACAACATCCACACCAAAAGATTTCCAAAAGGTTTTGATATTACAATTAGAGCTCACTGACCTAAATTTGTATGGTTGCCTGACGATGCACCTGCACCCTCTGATATGTGTTTTTTATGTAAAGTTACCTGGTGAAGGCCTGAGGACCGTAACATTGTTAATGATGTAGCTACAAGTGATCAACAGCGCACATTATATTTGTCAAAGTAACATGGGTAAATATAAAATAATTACAAAACAAAGAAAATGGACCTGAGGGCTTGGAATGTAAAGGGCAAATACTTGACATAAGGGAACCACAGTGGGGAAATATTTCTCTTACTTACCCTGTCCATCTTTTCAACATTTTGAGACCACAACAATGGCTTGGGAAGGTCAATTCAGCACTCTGTAAATGGCGAAAGGCTCTCAAGGGGGGCAGGACTTTGAGGGCCCAAGTGTTTTTAGCTTGGAGCTTTTCAATGGTCTCCATACCCATTGAAGGCAAAGAGCTAACTTTGGTTTCTGAAAGGTCTCTGGAAAGATAAAGAGTTCAGATTATTCATTTGGACACAAAGCTGAGTTTGTTCCAGTATCCAACCCTTAGCATGTGCTGCAGTTTCTCTATTTTTCCTGGACCCTAATTGTAATTCCTCTTCTAGCAAATTCTGCACATTCACTCACAAGTACGTTGGGCCGCGAATCACGCCATAAAATGCAAACTCATCTATTCGTTCCAAATTCACATTCCTGTGAAGATACCTGAAGAATGGAGAATAGATTAGGGGGTTAAAGTTGTGTGGCCCACATATTTTAACAAACACACAAAAACCCACATTACTTTATCAAAACATTTTGTAGTGATTCAGCCAGACAGGTTATTAACAGAGACCACAAAAGAAAGTATATAATTGTATATATTATGTACATATATATATATATATATATATATATATATATATATATATATATATATATATATATATATATATATATATATATATATATATATATATATATAGAGTGTGTTTCACTGCAATAATTCAAAACTGCATACACTTCCTCCAGTGTGCTCCCATTGAAGGCATAGCGCTGGATCTCTTTCACTCCATTGCTATTCAGCAGTCTACAACAGGGAAAAACAGATTATCCTGTGAGCCTTCAATCACTCATTTTTTATTAAAAGAGGAAAATTAGTTCCATGGAAATTTGTGAAGGTTTGAAAAACCTGCTGTGTGGCAGTGGCACAACTACAATAACGTGTACTTATGTCATAGTAATAAAGAGACATACTTGTGTTTTTTGTTGTTCTATTTTTAACAGTTTTCAGTGATGATCCAGAATAATTTTCTTAATTTAATTTAAGATGGTTTATGGTATTATTACTTTCTAAGGGGATCATGTTGATAGGTTTATGAATGGTTTCACAGTTTAAAGACAGTGTTGCCCCGTCTCGGCTCTTATTTCCACTCGAGGACGTCTCCAGCGTCTCTAGCTACAACTGTTGATCTATTTAATGAAAGAGGAGAGACAAGCCAAGACCTTACTTGAACGCTTTGCTTCCTCATACAAAAATCGTATTGATTAAATTGACATACAGAGTTTTATTTATACATTTGGTTTGAATTTGGTTTGAAATCTGCAGACAATTGAATGAACTGAACTGAATGCTTGAGTTTGAAAAAATAAACATTTAAAAACTGACTGTGAATTTAGATTATTTTAGACTGCACTAAAGATAATGCAACAGGATACAAATATACGTAGAAAAGTGTCATAATGTAGGTATTAACTATACATTACATGATAAATAACGGATTTAAATGATGTGAAAGATCTATACATTTCCTCCTGAATTGTTATATTAACTTCTGATGTCTTTAAATTAAGTAAAAGACGGAATATGAGAGGCAGTCACAGAAAGAAAAAGTAATTATGAAGTAGTTAAACACAAGGTGTGTTTGCCTTGTCATGGCCAAAAAGTGATTAGTGAAATTAAAAAAATGCTTTGATTTTCATTTTCTAACAAAACATCTTGTTTCTGTTGTCATTTTCAAGGCAACAGAATGTAGAATTGAATAGATGAACAGAAATGTAGAATTGCCAGGGTACCAGGCTGAAACGGCTTTGGAACCCTACTCTGATGGGATTTTAGATATGGCTGAAAATTGCCCCTCATCTGCAGAAATTTCTGCACATATTACAGAAAAAGTGAAGAGTGCGAGATCATTTTTCTGCAAGAAATGTACGGAGATGTTGTGCTGAAAAGGGCTCAAGCTGGATAGGGATAGGGCTCCTCTGACACAACGCTGAAGGGAGCGTGTGATTCGGCAGTTAAGAGGAAACTTCATGTTGAAAGTTGAACTACCAACAATGTAAAGAACCCAGAACTTAAGTTTTTATAAGCTGCCGACCTGAATTACTGAGCTTTATGAAGACAAAAGTGCATTCATGTGAGGAATCAGCAGAGAGAATGGAGAGACACTAAGCCAACGTTATGTCCCATGTGTTAGCCTAAAAGTGACATATGGATATTTAACTTGGTAACAACATGCTCGCTGCACACGTAACGTCAGACGTATTGATAGCTGAGTGTCAGCATCCCACAGTCTCTCCATTCTCTCTGCTCACTCCTCACGTCTGGTTCCACCTGTGTCTTCATGAAAGCTCAGTGTTTCAGGTTGGGGGTTATTTCCCCTGTTGGTAGTGAATATCACCACACAGCAGCTTTCAGACATGGTTCTGCTGACAGAAGGAAGGCTGATGGATCTAGTATTTTGTGAGATATAAACACACCACTGGATGCACGATCCCAGTTGATAAATAACATTAACAAGAGCAGCATTTAAAAAGTAAAAACTTAAGCTACTTATCACAGAAACACATTACTTTTTGGTGTAAGAAATCAGTAAAGTTATTAAAGTTTTAATGAGGTACAGCAACTAGTTTTTAATTATTTCATATTTTTCAGTACCTAGCACAACACTGATAGTAAGTGCAATCAGATTGCCATAGATCAAATCACATTGGTGTAAAGCTGTAAGAGAAAATGAGCAAACATCACCATAGAATTGTTATTTCAATGCCTGTGAGTCAATGAGTATGTTACCATGCACACCAATATTCCACTATTATTCTGAAATAAGGACAATATTCAGAATGTGAAACAGCATATTCCGTTTGGATAACTGGCATGTTGGAGCGTTAAGAGGGTCGCTGTTTCGGTGGCGTTACGTTACAACACACTACACGGGGCGTGCTGAGACCGATCATTTGGATTCGAGTAGTGCACAGGAGGAAGAGGAGGAGGGAAATGAAGAAGGTGAAGGCAGGACACTGGAGAGAACAAGAGGGTCTGAGCAGGAGGAGATGAAGAAATAAGTGAAAGAGAAGAGGGAAAGGAAGAATTGGTGTGAGGGAGGAAGAGGAGGCTGAAGATTCAGAGAGAGGGACAGAGGTAGAGAAGGATCAGGAGGAGGAAGATGAAGATGACAGGGAGGAAGAGGAGGCTGCAGATTCAGTCTTGAGTCTTCTGGCACATTGAATTATTAACCCGGCCCTGCTGCCGCCGCTGGTAAATTTTGAAAGAAACCCTATTTTGCACGGCTACATGTAAACGGGAATATTAGTGGAATATTCACTTTCATTAGCCATGGAGACAGCTTAGATGGAATATTGTCTTTTTTGGAATAATGGCAAAAAACGGAATATTACGTGCATGTCAACGTAGTCATTGACAAAGAGTCTAAAATCCTACTTACATGGTAAGAGCATTCTCAGATATTCCAGTGAATGAATTAGCAGGTATAACTTGTATGAAGACGTTGTCCACTATCTCCCTGTCAGAAAGGTATAAACAGGAAATATTTTACACCAGTTAAAGTCATACATTTTAGCAATTCCAGTTAGGTATATTTAAATGCTACATACAAAACAAAATCATCTTGGCTGGACTGAATATATTGGAGCCCAGGAAAGGAGGTGAGACCTGTGTTGGTGATCCCACTGTATGGAGACAGCAGCCAGGAAACGGTTAAAGGGGAACAGCACTGCATCAGAAAGGTTGGCCACTGTTTATAGAACTTGTGATAATGTGATATTGTAATATGATACAGGAAGAATATAAATGAGCAAAGGAAAGTTTGTTACTTACAGGTACTTTAAATTAGGTAGATCTTTAAATGCCTCTTGGTCAATGTATGACAGTGTTTTAATACCAGTTAGTTGTCTATTGGACACACAAGATACACACACACACACACACCAGACTTTACTTTCTCATAATTCTGACTCAAACATTTGACTTACAGTTTTAATGATTTAACATCGGCTTTCTTTCCTTGCAGGGAAATCCTTAAAATAGTTTAATTCAAAGTAGTTTGGTCACTGCATATAATGATCTAACTGTAATTTTCAGTATTTTTGGGCAGTAGTCGTGTTTTCATTCACATATTTTTAGGCCGTTTTGAATTGTTCCATTAGAAAAGCTAGAAAAAATGTCAACAACCTCAGGTGCTCGTTTAAGGGTTTTTTAAAGTTTTTTTTATTTGCCATTGTCAAAAATAAATGGTATGCGCTAAATGGTGTATGGAAGAACCTTGGCCTAATAAGTTCTGATGTAGCAAAAATTTAACTTACATAACTGATCAGCTGTTTTTCGCTGTCGACGTCTTCCCAGACATTGCATAAATTAGTCTTTGTCTCCGGTTCGCTCTGGACAGTAGCTGACACGAAGGAAAGATTAAAACTTGCCTTATTGAACTAAATTACTGAAGAGCCATTTCTCTTTATTTTTCCGGCAGATTAAAGCTGAGTAGTATATTCTCTTTAATTATTATTATTATTATTTTTTTTTTGCCACATTTCAAAAGTTTTCTTGATATTTGAATAGAAACACAGCTATTGACAATACATTTAGCTAATAAAAATAAAATTTGTCAGTTATATCTGAAGGGAAAAAGGTAACTTTGGCACTGAAACATTTGGAAAAAGTTGTATTGGCAATAAAACAAGTTTTGGCACTGAAAACGGTTTCACAGAAATTAAAAATTGGTTTATTCTATTTTAATCAGAAATGTAAGTAAAAGCTCCTCATTCTGTCAAAAATACAAAAATGGCTTCTTGACCTCAAATAATTATAAAACATGGAACAACAAAACAAAATATGTCATACTGGGAACAAGCCATTAATATAATGACATCCTTAATTCAATAATATATACTATAATTCTCTTTGTCCATAAGGTCCAGCGTGAGGCGGGAGGGATGGATGGGTGGGAATCAATGGGACGGTGGAGGGAGGGCTTGCAAAACAAATGTCAATTTTTGTTCCTTCTGTTTGTGATCATTTGCCAATTTTGGGCTAATTAATGCATGGACATTTGTGAATATATTTATTGTTTATTTGCAAGTTAAATCTTTTTCTATCAACATACATTTTCATTCTGGTATTTTTCATGATAATCTTCCGATTGTCACAATAGACTGTAAAACAAAAAATGGACATAGCTTCTGGGTTAAACCTGCATTCTGTCTAATGGCGAGCAGGAGGAAACTCCACTGGTTGCAGAACAAACGTCCAATTGTATGGAAGTTATTGGGAAAGCGAGCAGTGCTGCCAACCTGGCAACCTTCACTCTAGGTTTGGATAGCCTCAAGTCTGCTTGTAAATTGTACGCTGCGATAAAGCGATATATTGTTTCTTCAAAGTTGATTTTCTGACCTTTCACACCGCGAATAAAGACTTCAAACAATGGCGTTGTGTTGTTTGCTAATGAGGCTCCTACTACAACAACACGGAGGCAGATGGCAAACTTTATTACTCCTTTTAACCTTGACAAGGGCAGCGTTTACCAGAAACAATCTTTTCCGTTCTTACCTTTCACTATAAAGGCCCTAGGCACATAACCTACACTGCGTACTGTGTCCCAGAGAGAATTAAGAGTATATCTACTAAAAGGAAACTCAATAATTATCTTACTTATCTTAGCGTCAGCATGCTTCCAATGGCTCAGATTATGGGAAACAACTAAATAAGTAACAATAATTATCTTGACACAGAAGTTGTATTGAATGTCCTAAAAGTGTGTGTGTGTGTGTGGGGGGGGGGGGGGGGGGGGGGTTGGAGCCAAGAGGAACTATTAAAAGTCAGTGCTCAGCTTCAATCGGCAATGGTAAAAACAAAGAGTAAAGCCAGGAATCTGGTGTAGTCATAGACTCTGATTTGAATTTCAATAGCCACATTATTATTAATATTACAAAGTCAGTCTACGATCAATTTATGAATATATCAAGGGTTAAAGGACTGATGTCTTAGCAGGATTTGGAGATCCTTGTCCATGCATTTATTTTCAGATAGTTCTGGATCAGTTAATTCACTGGATAACCGCCTGAACATCCAGGGCATTCTGGTTGGTGATGAACCATCTAACAATGTGTTGTATTTGATTTGTCAGGTAGTAATAGAAAAGCAAAGTGATGAGTTCTGTTCTGCAGAATCCCAGGCCTCTTCTGAAAGTGGGAGTCTAGTGGGCATATTCCAGTTTAGTCTAATTAGAGATTTTAGAGAACTTTCTTTTAGCAACAGTGAGAGATCCTGTAAGCACCATAAAATATCATCTGCATATAGACTAATCTTATGTTGGAGGTTTGTGGTGTGAACTCCTTTATTTTAATATTTTGCAAAAACTTGAAATGTTCCATACATTTATCATACATTACATTCATTTATGTACTAATTCGAAGGAACTGATTAAGGGAAAAGACTCGGTCCATCCGTCACTACCATTCCCCCTTCTAATTATTTAATGACTCATTCCACTGTACGCAAATATGTTATGGAAATTTTGTTTCCTTTGAATATGTGGCCCTTCAGCTAAAGTCTTCCCCTCAAGCAATATTTCTAAATATCTACAGGCCACCTAAATATTGTGCAACCTTCATTGATGACTTCACTGAACTGCTGTCTATAATCTGTATTAACTTTGATTGTGTAATCATTGCGGGTGATTTTAACATTCATGTTGACAACCCCCAGGACAGGGGGACCAAAGAACTGTGTTGTGTTTTTGAGAACTATGGACTGACTCAGCATGTGACAGAGCCCACGCACAATAAGGGACACACTCTTGACCTGATTGTCTCCAAGGGTCTGAACATTTCCAAGGTTGTGGTGACTGACGTTGCTCTCTCTGATCATTCCTGTGTTTTCCTTAACGGCACTATCTCTGTGCCCAAAAGTGTCCAAACAAAGATAATCAGAAAACGGTATATCACTGAAAACACCATTGAAACATTCACTCAGCTTTTCTCCTCCACACCCGCCCTCTCTGGGCTATCAGTGACTGAGCTTGTAGATAATTTCAACTGTAAAATTACAAATGTTATTGATGCCATTGCTCCCACTAAGGTCAAAGTTGTCTCTGGTAAGAAAAGATCTCCATGGAGAAATGTCCTATTGGTGAGAACAGAAAAAAGAGAGTGTAGGAAAGCTGAACGAAAGTGGCGAAAAACAAATCTCCTGGTCCATTATAACACCTATAAAGAGAGACTTCGCATTTATAATTTGGAATTGAGGAATGCAAGAAGGTCTTTCTTCTCTGATATTATCTCTAGAAACAATAATAATTCACGTGCCTTGTTTGCCACTGTCGATAGATTAACAAACCCTCCAGTACCAGTAGCATCTGAACTTTTATCTACCAAGGCCTGCAATGACTTTGCATCCTTCTTCAAAGACAAAATTCAGAAGATTAGACAAACAGTCAGTGCCTCCATATCAAGCTCAGGATATGTGTTGCCGCAGTGTTCAAGCAAAACTAGTTCCAATATGACAGAATTTCATATAATCAACCATGAAAACCTGGAGGACATTATACAATATCTGAAAACCTCCTCCTGTTGCCTTGATATTCTACCAACGGGTGTTTTCAAAAATGTTTCAACATGTTTGGCTTCTGATCTTCTACAGATCGTGAACTTGTCTCTTCTTTCAGGTATCTTTCCACAGGCCCTGAAAACTGCAGTAATCAAGCCACTCTTAAAAAAGAACAATCTAGACACGTCACTAATGAGCAACTATAGGCCAATATCAAACCTTCCGTTTTTAAGTAAAATCATTGAAAAAGCGTTTTTTTTACAACTCAGCCATTTCCTGTCACTAAACAACAGTTTTGATACCTTTCAGTCGGGTTTCCGACCACACCACAGCACTGAGACGGCTCTTGTCAAAGTCTTTAATGACATCCACCTTAACACAGATAGTGGCAAAATTTCAATCTTAGTATTACTTGATCTCAGTGCTGCATTTGACACGGTCGACCACGACATATTACTAGACCGATTGGAAAACTGGGTAGGACTTTCTGGCTCAGTACTAAACTGGTTTGAATCCTACTTACAGAATAGGGATTACTTTGTGTCAATAGGTAATTATACATCTGAGCATACAAATATGACGAGCGGAGTTCCCCAAGGCTCTATTCTGGGGCCTCTTCTGTTTAACATCTACATGCTCCCACTGGCCCAGATTATAGAGAACAACAAAATAAGTTACCATAGTTATGCGGACGACACACAAATTTACATAACCTTATCACCAGGGGACTATAGTCCATTACAAAAACTGACTAAGTGCATCGAACAAATTAACGGCTGGATGTGCCAGAACTTTCTGAAATTAAATGAAGGAAAAACTGAGGTGGTTGTTTTTGGAGCAAAAGAGGAACGATTGCAAGTCTGCGCTCAGCTTCAAACAACAATATTAAAAACAACAGACAAAGCCAGAAATCTTGGTGTAGTCATGGACTCAGACCTGAATTTTAACAGCCACATTAAGACAATTACAAAGTCAGCCTACTATCACCTTAAGAATATATCAAGGGTTAAAGGACTCATGTGTCAACAGGACTTGGAAAAACTGGTCCATGCCTTCATCTTCAGTAGACTTGACTTCTGTAATGGTGTCTTTACAGGTCTCACTAAAAAATCAATCAGACAGCTGCAGCTGATTCAGAACGCTGCTGCCCGAGTCCTCACTAAGACCAGGAGACTGGATCACATCACTCCAGTTCTGAAGTCTTTACACTGGCTTCCTGTGTCTCAAAGAATTGATTTCAAAGTACTTTTGCTAGTTTATAAATCACTCAACGGTTTAGGTCCAAAATACATTTCTGATCTGCTACTCCACTATGAACCACCCAGACCGCTCAGGTCATCTGGGACAGGTTTACTTTCTGTCCCCAGAGTCAGAACTAAACAGGGTGAAGCAGCTTTCAGTTTCTATGCTCCTCATATCTGGAATAAACTCCCAGAAACCTGCAGATCCGCTGCTACTCTCAGTTCTTTTAAATCAAGGCTGAAGACCTTTCTTTTTGATGCTGCCTTTCTTAAATGACTGCTCATTTCTTTAAATTTCTTATGCTGCACTGTAACTTTTATTCTTGTGTTTTATGTGTCCTAATGTTTTAACTATCTATTCATGTGTTTTATTGGTTTTTAATGCTTATGATTTTTAACTGTCTGTACATGTGTTTTATCTGTTTAACTGATTTTATGTAAAGCACTTTGAATTGCCTTGTTGCTGAAATGTGCTATACAAATAAAGCTGCCTTGCCTTGCCTAATATGCAGATCACTCTCATTTCCCCCTCCACACAAAAACAGTGATAAAAAAGTCCCTTAAAAAACTATCAGCATAAATAAATAAAAACTGTCACTGAAAAAAGAGTGACCTGAAGAAAAAATAAAGTTTTTATTGTATTACACATCAATGTTTTATTTTTAATGGAACTTGTTTCAGTGCCAGTACAACTTCTTACTGATTTAATGCTGACTGCAGTGGGCATCAACAAGGCCTGGTGACCCTAAATGACATTGCACAAATTCTCTATACTGGGAACTTTTGATCAATATTTGTACACATCCTGGACAAACCTGTACAGTTTTCCAACTCTAAAACTGTTGTATTTTAAATTTTTAGTATTGTTATAGCATTTTATTTTTCTATTTTATATTTATGCTCTAGACTGTTACAGTACTTGGCTTTCACTTTCCTAGCTGACTAGCTGATTCCTACTAAAGGTCTTCATGTGTACCCCTGAACACCGGGACCTGATGCGGAAACTGATTACAATCAAGTTACAATACTCAAAGGTTACATACATGTGGGTGAGTCTGGACAGGTTGTGGAAAGAATGCCTCTCAAGATGTCTTAAAGTATCATCATCAGAGATGTATCTGAAAACAAAAAACAAAAATAGAGATTAAAACTATAGTTAGATTTGCAGTGGTTTGCTCTCATCGGGCCTCATGCAAGAACAACCTCATGCCAGTGGAGGTGGTTCATTGACATAAATGCATTTTACTGACCTGGAAGTTTGTCTACACTTGTTGGATCATTTGACTGCTTGCATTTGTTGACCCGTTGGACCTATCTTTAGTTATTTATTTTATGTGATTATAAACAATGGCCCAAAAAATTATATTATTATTTTTTTTATTTAGCTTTCAATTTCAATTTCAATTTCAATTTATTTATAGTATCAATTCACAACAAGAGTTATCTCAAGACACTTTACAGATAGAGTAGGTCTAGACCACACTCCAGAATTTACAAGGACCCAACAGTTCTAGTAGTTTCCTCCAGAGCAAGCAACAGTGCGACAGTGGCGAGGAAAAACTTCCTTTTAGGCAGAAACCTCGGTCAGACCCAGGCTCTTGGTAGGCGGTGTCTGATGACCGGTTGGGGTTAGAATGAAAAGTGGCAATTACAGTCCCAAAAAGAATAGTAGTTGTTAGTAGTCCTTTGTAGTAGGCACAGCAGAGCGTAGCAGGAAGAACATGGCATCGCAGAGCATGTAGCGGGACCATGGCGACAGCTGCAATCTTGATTTTGGAGCCTCCCTGATCCAAGGAAACATGCTGGGGGAAAAAGAACATAAGGATTCCGGGGAATGACTCCCCAGAGCTAGGTTAGTAACAAGCATTTCTGGGACATGGATGCACATAATTGGAAAGATAGAAAGATAGAGGAGAGAGGAACTAGGTGTGTCACAGGAAGTCCCAGCTGTCTAAAACTATTACAGCATAACCAGGGGAGACAGTGTAAAGAGAGGAGCCTGGTCAGGCTACAACTCTCCCCAAACCCTCCCTTGGTTAGGGTAGGGGGAGAGACACTCAGGGTTAGGGTCAGGAGGGTCAGGGTTAAGGTCAGGAAGGTCAAAGTGGGGGATAGGATACAGACCCGGGTTAGGGTAGGGGGAGAGAAAGATAGGGTTAAGATCAAGATGGTCAAAGTGGGGGAAGGGATACAAACCCTGGTTAGGGTAGGGGGAGAGAAAATTAGGGTTAGAGTCAGGAAGGTTAGAGAGGGGGATAAGATACAAACCCTGGTTAGGGTAGGGCATATTATTATATATGCCCTAACTATAAGCTTTATCAAAAAGGATAGTCTTAAGCCTACTCTTAAATGTGGAGACGGTGTCTGCCTCCTGAACCCAGACTGGAACCTGGTTCCACAGGAGAGGAGCCTGATAGCTGAACGCTCTGGCTCCCGTTCTACTTTTAGAGACTCTAGGAACCACAAGTAATCCTGCATTCTGGGAGCGTAGTGCTCTTGTAGGGTTGTAAGGTACTATGTGCTCTTTAAGATAAGATGGTGCCTGACCATGAAGAGCTTTGTAGGTGAGAAGAAGGATTTTAAATTCTATTCTGGATTTTACAGGAAGCCAATGCAGAGAAGCTAAAACAGGAGAGATGTGATCTCTTTTCCTGGTTCCTGGTCAGAACACGTGCTGCAGCATTCTGGATCAGCTGAAGCGTCTTTATGGACTTTTTTGAGCAGCCTGATAATAAAGAATTGCAGTAATCCAGCCTAGAAGTAACAAATGCATGGACTAGTTTTTCTGCATAATTTTTAGACAGGATATTCCTGATTTTTGCAATATTACGTAGGTGAAAAAAGGAGATCCTTGAAATTTGCTTTATGTGGAAATTAAAGGACATGTCCTGATCAAAGATAACTCCAAGATTCCTCACAGTGGTGCTGGAGGCCAGGGAGATGCCATCCAGAGTAACTATCTCTTTGGATAGTGCGTCACGGAGGTGCTTGGACCCCAGAACAATAACTTCAGTTTTATCTGAGTTTAACATTAGAAAATTACAGCTCATCCAGGTTTTAATATCCTGAAGGCACATTTGAAGTTTAGCTAACTGATTAGTTTCATCCGGTTTGATTGATAGATATAATTGAGTATCATCTGCATAACAATGAAAATTTATGGAGTGCTTCCTGATAATATTGCCTAAAGGAAGCATATATAAAGTGAACAGGATTGGACCGAGAACAGATCCTTGTGGGACTCCATAACTAACTTTGGCGTGCACAGAGGATTCATCGTTAACATGAACAAACTGAGATCGATCTGATAAATAAGACTTAAACCAGCTCAGAGTAGTCCCTTTAATACCAATGAAATGTCCCAATCTCTGTAATAAGATATGATGGTCAATGGTATCAAATGCAGCACTAAGATCTAATAACACCAGTACAGAGATAAGTCCTTTGTCTGTTGCAATCAGGAGGTCATTAGTAATTTTCACAAGTGCTGTCTCTGTGCTATGATTAACTCTAAATCCTGACTGAAAATCCTCAAATAAGCTGTTGCTATGCAGAAAGTCACAAAAATGTTTGGCAACTGCTTTCTCAAGAATCTTAGAGAGAAATGGAAGATTGGATATAGGTCTATAGTTGGCTAAAACTTCTGGATCAAGGTTGGGCTTTTTCAGAAGAGGTTCAATTACAGCTACTTTAAAGTGTTGTGGTACATAGCCTGTTAATAAAGACAGATTGGTTATATCTAATAGAGAAGTGTTGACTAAGGGTAAAACCTCTTTAAGTAGCCTAGTCGGGATGGGGTCTAAGAGGCAGGTTGATGGTTTAGCTGAAGAAATAATTGAATTAAATTGATAAAGATCAAGTGAAGCAAAGCAGTCTAAACATATATCTGGTTTTACAGCTGTTTCTAAGGTTCCTGAGTTTAGAGATAAGTCAGTGCCAGTTAAAGGCAGGTCTTGGTGGATTTTGCTTCTAATAGTTATAATTTTATCATTAAAGAATCTCATGAAGTCGTTACTACTAAGAGCTATGGGAATACTTGAATCAGTAGAGTTGTGACCTTCCGCTAGCCTGGCTACAGTGCTGAAAAGAAACCTGGGGTTGTTCCTATTTTCCTCTATTAATGACGAGTAGTACGCTGTTCTGGCATTACGGAGGGCCTTCCTATAAGTTTGAAGACTATCTTGCCAAATTAAACAAGAATTTTCCAATTTAGTGGAACGCCAAATCTTCTCAAGTTTCCGCGATATTTGCTTTAATTTGCGAGTTTCAGTGTTATACCATGGAGCTAACCGTCTTTGTTTTATTATCTTCTTTTTTAGTGGGGCAACTGAGTCAAATGTCATTGCAGACAATGTATCTTAATGTTTATGGTTATTCTCTGACTACGAGGAGGTTGATATTTGTGGTTTTGAGTGAAATGTCTTGATAATTATTGGATAGATTGCCATGACATTTTGGACAGAATAAACTAACTAACTTTCTTTCACACAGAGATTCCACAAAATCACCATAATGAAGGTTCCTTGGCAAATACTGTCTCTGCTGACACTTCTTGAGGATCACCTCAATGTTGGAGGAACATTTCAGAAGGTTACAAAGCTCATGCCCAGGTATTCCTCTCCCATCTCCACTGTCTCCCCCTGGACGGAGGTGTTACCTGCCTGCACAAGATGTCTTTCTGCACGCAAGACAGGAGCCTGGCTGGGTTGAGCTGTGATGCGGTGTGGGACCGGAGAGCAGAGACAGGAGGACTGGGTCATCTGTGAATTTTATTACCTGGCAGTGAGCCTGCAATCGATGTAAAGGATGAACAGAAGAGGAGAGAGGACACAGCCGTGTGGGGAGCCGGTAGAGGTTAAGAGTATGTCAGAAATGGCGTTATTAACTAACACTCTCTGTGACCTGTTGGTAAGAAAGTCTATAGTCCACAGAGTGAGTCCATGGTCAAGGTGAAACGAGTGAAAATGAGTTTCCTCGGCCAAGTAGATGCATGGTGTTAAATGCTGAGAAACAGTCCGCATCCAGGAGCCTGGCTGGGGAGTTGGGGTGTCCATATGCTTGTGGATGGTATCTAGGATGAATGCTTTTGTATCTTCAATGCAAACTGAAGTGGATCCATAAGAGACTTTTTACGACCCTCTCTATTGCCTTTATCACCTGAAAGGTGAAAGCCACAGTCCGTTAGTCATTCAGGACTATTGTGGCGCCCCTCTTTGGAACAGAAATCACTGTTGAATGTTTCCACATTTGGAAACTGTGCTGCAGGCAATGGCAATGTTGTAGTCAAGGTTAAGACCACCTAAACCAAGACAATGTCATAACCAAGACCAGAATGAGACCAAGACAAGACCAAGACTTGGAGGGGTTCAGACAGAGTCAAGGCAGGGCAAGACTGAGTCAAGACCAAGACCAGACTAGTCCTACACTGCATGACATGATAAAATGTGGAAAATGATAACCATAGGCTCTTCAAATTAATTTGAAAGCATTCCCACAGAAACCCACAGAAAACACATAAAGATTCTTCATCAATCAACTTTTCAGTTATTTTTTACCATCCACCTTCCACAATAGGAGCAAAAATTCAGTAGTCATAGATGGCATCAAACTATTTGTTTATCTGTGTTATAGTACGTGAATCCTGGGCTGAGCTGCCCTTCTTGTGAGCCTTTTAGTGTGACAGAAGGTGCGTGCATTTGACCGGTGGCAAATCACTGGGTTGATCCATGGTCCCAGAGTCAGTTAGATCTTCTTCACTGTCCTTATGTTCTTGAGTTGTTCTGAGATCTAAGTGTCTGAAAAACATGAACAAATACAAAAACACAATGACTGGATTAGATTTGAAAGGGAAACAGTGTATCAGAGCTACTTTAAGGACCTTTTACAAGACAAATGTTGGACAAATTTAAGACATTTAAGGCATCTTTTTAATGTAAAGAAGCATTCTGTGTTAATATAAATTTAAGTCCTGTATATTTGGTCCAGTTCATATGTCAGTTTTACGCATAAATATGGGTTAGATAGGAATATGTCAGGTTATTTATGAGATGATGATTCTATGAACTGTTATTTCTTTAGGTTAGCTAACAAGGTGGTACTGTAACAAATCTGTTGGCATACATGTTTTATAAAGTAGTGCAAATAAGCCTAGTAAGGCTCAGTAGACCAAGGGTTTTACATGTTAATGACAAAAACAAAGATACAAAGTTAAAACCCTGTGAATTCAACTTTAAGACTATTTAAGGCTACTACCTATTAATATTTGTTTACAATTTAAGACATTAGAAATGAGAACACTATATTTTACTGGATAAAAGTGTATACTAACCTGTCAGTTTCTTCTTTAGTTCATCTCTGAAGTTCTTCACTGATGTTGCATTTCCCCCATTGGTAACATCCAGATCAACCCAGCTCAGGCCAAACTGTGGATCCAGCATGGTAGCCAAAAAGTACAGATATGGTTAAAAGGTTCCTCTCTTCCATTATTACTTATGGCCATGTTTGTTTTTAAGATTCCAGAGAATCCTTTCACTAAAGCCTGCCAGAGGGCCTTGACTAATGGCCGGCACTGATTCCAGGGTACAAGCGGCCAAAATGGGTTTCCTCAGGAGGGGGGCTGGCGTCTCCCTTAGAGATAGGAGCCAGTTGAGGTGGTTCGGGCATCTGGTAAGGATGCCTCATGGCCGCCTCCCAAGGGAAGACCCAGGACTAGGTGGAGGGATTATATCTCCAACCTGGCCTGGGAACGACTCGGGATCCCCCAGTGGGAGCTGGTTGATGTGGCTCGGGAAAGGGAAGTTTGGGGTCCCCTGCTGGAGCTGCTGCCCCTGTGACCCGATTCCTCTGTGGCAAAAGCAATTTGCTCCCCGTTATGTCTGCCTGTAATGCCAATGCAATTCCTTTGATTTGTAGCACACATGGGTAGTCACTCCAAGAAAGGCGCGTAGCCTGCAATCAGACCAGAGATCAGTTGTAAATCACACAGACGACTGGGTCTTCAGCTCCTCCAAAACAGTTACCTTGACCTTCTTTACCAACACTGGTATCCGTTTCTCAGAAATTGGTCTTCTAGAGAAGGATGTGTACTTACTATCCATAACCTCAAGAAAGTGTTTAAAGTGTCCATTTTTCACAAGTGACAGAGGCAGACAACACCCAATTATTAAATATTGGACAAAGGCTTCACTGATGGCTTGTTGCCTTGGCAAATGTAGGCTGTAGACCTGCAATTTATGGGTAAAATATGTTATAGTTGGCTGTGCCACATCTGTATGTTTCCCGCCTTGTACTTCAAGAACCTAAAATTCAGAGAGCAGGTTTAAGTAAGATATCTGGTCATATGAACATTATTCACATTAAAAATGTTTAAAAGGTTTAAAACATTAAGGTTCTTGCATGGTCCTTGAACGCCTCCTTGTGGGCAAATAAAATAGACTGTTTCTGTAGGTTTTGTTCTTGCACCACTACAGAGTTAAGTACCAATTAAGGTGTTGACCAATCAGAAAAGGCTGTAACCGGTTGTATCCAGTATTTCAATTTCAATTTCAATTTCAATTTATTTATAGTATCAATTCACAACAAGAGTTATCTCAAGACACTTTACAGATAGAGTAGGTCTAGACCACACTCCAGAATTCACAAGGACCCAACAGTGTCCTCCAGAGCAAGCAACAGTGCGACAGTGGCGAGGAAAAACTTCCTTTTAGGCAGAAACCTCGGTCAGACCCAGGCTCTTGGTAGGCGGTGTCTGACGGGCCGGTTGGGGTTAGAATGAAAAGTGGCAATTACAATCCCAAAAAAAATAGTAGTTGTTAGTAGTCCTTTGTAGTCGGCATAGCAGAGTGTAGCAGGACCAAGGCAACAGCTGCAACCTTGATTTTGGAGCCTCCCTGATCCGAGGAAATATGCTGGGGGAAAAAGAACATGAGGACTCCGGGGAATGACTCCCCAGAGCAAGGTTAGTAACAAGCATTTCTGGGACATGGATGCACATAATTGGAAAGATAGAAAAATAGAGGAGAGAGGAACTAGGTGTGTCACAGGAAGTCCCAGCTGTCTAAAACTATTACAGCATAACCAGGAGAGACAGTGTAAAGAAAGGAGCCTGGTCAGGCTACAACTCTTTGGATAGTGCGTCACGGAGGTGCTTGGACCCCAGAACAATAACTTCAGTTTTATCTGAGTTTAACATTAGAAAATTACAGCTCATCCATGTTTTAATATCCTGAAGGCACATTTGAAGTTTAGCTAACTGATTAGTTTCATCCGGTTTGATTGATAGATATAATTGAGTATCATCTGCATAACAATGAAAATGTATGGAGTGCTTCCTGATAATATTGCCTAAAGGAAGCATATATAAAGTGAACAGGATTGGACCGAGAACAGATCCTTGTGGGACTCCATAACTAACTTTGGCGTGCACAGAAAATTCATCGTTAACATGAACAAACTGAGATCGATCTGATAAATTAGACTTAAACCAGCTCAGAGCAGTCCCTTTAATACCAATGAAATGTTCCAATCTCTGTAATAAGATATGATGGTCAATGGTATCAAATGCAGCACTAAGATCTAATAACACCAGTACAGAGATAAGTCCTTTGTCTGATGCAATCAGGAGGTCATTAGTAATTTTCACAAGTGCTGTCACTGTGCTATGATGAGCTCTAAATCCTGACTGAAAATCCTCAAATAAGCTGTTGCTATGCAGAAAGTCACAAAAATGTTTGGCAACTGCTTTCTCAAGAATCTTAGAGAGAAATGGAAGATTGGATATAGGTCTATAGTTGGCTAGAACTTCTGGATCAAGGTTGGGCTTTTTCAGAAGAGGTTTAATTACAGCTACTTTAAAGTGTTGTGGTACATAGCCTGTTAATAAAGACAGATTGGTTATATCTAATAGAGAAGTGTTGACTAAGGGTAAAACCTCTTTAAGTAGCCTAGTCGGGATGGGGTCTAAGAGGCAGGTTGATGGTTTAGCTGAAGAAATAATTGAATTAAATTGATAAAGATCAAGTGAAGCAAAGCAGTCTAAACATATATCTGGTTTTACAACTGTTTCTAAGGTTCCTGAGTTTAGAGATAAGTCAGTGCCAATTAAAGGTAGGTCTTGGTGGATTTTGCTTCTAATAGTTATAATTTTATCATTAAAGAATCTCATGAAGTCGTTACTACTAAGAGCTATGGGAATACTTGGCTCAGTAGAGCTGTGACCTTCCGCTAGCCTGGCTACAGTACTGAAAAGAAACCTGGGGTTGTTCCTATTTTCCTCTATTAATGACGAGTAGTACGCTGTTCTGGCATTACGGAGGGCCTTCCTATAAGTTTAAAGACTATCTTGCCAAATTAAACGAGAATTTTCCAATTTAGTGGAACGCCAAATCTTCTCAAGTTTCCGCGATATTGGCTTTAATTTGCGAGTTTCAGTGTTATACCATGGAGCTAACCGTCTTTGTTTTATTATCTTCTTTTTTAGAGGGGCAACTGAGTCAAGTGTCATTCGCAGCGAGCCTGCTGCACTATCAACAAAATGATCGATTTGGGAGGGACTGAAATTAGCATAGGAGTCCTCCGTTACTTTGTGACTTGGTAATGAATTAAATGCTAATGGAATCACATTCTTAAATTTAGCTACAGCACTATCAGATAGACATCTTGTAAAGCAGGTTTTGCATATTGGCGTGTAGTTCAGCAGTATAAACTCAAAAGTTATCAAACAGTGGTCAGATAAAAAGGGATTCTGTGGGAACACTATTAAATGTTCAATTTCAACACCATAGACCAGAACAAGATCGAGGGTGTGGCCAAAACGGTGAGTCGGTTTATGAACACTTTGAGAGAAGCCAATAGAATCTAATAGAGAGATAAACGCAGTACTAAGGCTATCATTCTCATCGTCCACGTGAATATTAAAATCCCCTACAATAAGAACTTTGTCCGTTTTTATGACTAAATTTGACAAGAACTCTGCAAATTCAGATAAGAATTCAGAGTATGGACCAGGTGCTCGGTACACTATAACAAATAGAACTGGTTGCAATGATTTCCAACTTGGGTGTGAAAGACTAAGAACAAGACTTTCAAATGAGTTATAATTTAGTTTAGGTTTAGAGTTGATTATTAGACTAGAGTCAAAGATGGCTGCAACTCCACCTCCTGGGCCTGTGCCTCGAGGAATGTGAGTATTAATATGACTGGAGGGGGTGGATTCATTTAGACTAACATATTCTCCATCACCCAGCCAGGTTTCAGTAAGACAAAATAAATCAATATTAGAATCTGATATTAATTCATTTACTAGTACACCTTTAGAAGAGAGAGATCTGATGTTTAAGAGTCCACATTTAATTATCCTATTCTTTTGCACTATTGCACTTGTGGTTTTAATTGTTATGAGGTTTTCATGCACAGCTCCTCTTCTGATTACCTTTGATTTAAATAACTTCAATGGTCGGGGGGCAGACACCGTCACTATGGGGTTGTGACTAGGTAACCCCTGGAATGGAGGAGCAGAGAAGTGTGTCAGACTGCGACTCTGCCTCCTGGTCCCCACTCTGGATTGTCAGGGATTAGGTCCACTAATAAACTCGTCAAGATTTCTCGAAATGAGAGCTGCTCCATCCCAAGTGGGATGAATGCCGTCCCTCCGAATCAGACCAGGTCTTCCCCAGAAAGACTGCCAGTGATCCACAAAGCCCACATCATTATCTGGACACCACCTCGACAGCCAGCGGCGAAATGATGACATGCGGCTATACATGTCATCGCTGGTTAGATTTGGCAGGGGTCCAGAGAAAACTACGGTGTCCGACATTGACCCTGCGTATGTACACACAGATTCAACATTAATCTTGGTGACCTCCGTTTGGCGTAACCGGGAGTCATTAACGCCAACGTGAATAACAATCTTACTGTATTTACGTTTATCCTTAGCCAGCAGTTTCAAATAAGACTCAACGTCGCCCGCTCTAGCCCCCGGGATGCACTTAACTATGGCTGCTGGCTTCGCTAACTTCACGTTTCTCAAAATGGAGCTGCCGATAACCAGAGTTGGTTTCTCAGCGGGTGTGTCGCTGAGTGGGGAAAATCTGTTAGAAACGCTAACAGGCTGGTGGTGGTCCGTGGCCCTTGAAAGCTTACGACTACTTTTGCCACGAACAGTAACCCAGGAACCTTTTCCTGGCTGCTCAGGAGCTGCCGAGGGACGGCTACCAGAGGCTAACTCAGGCTCAGGCCGGCCCGCACCGGCTACCGGGGGGTGGCTAGCTACAGTAGCTAACGACTGATCTATCATGGTGCGGATCTGGACTTCTAACTCACTAAGCCTCGCCTCCACGTCCATAAATAAACTACACTTGTTACACATACCATTGTCGCTAAAGGATGCAGAGGAGTAACTAAACATCGCACACACCGAACAAGAGAAAGTAGGAGAGGGAGACGACATGGCTAACTGCTAAGCTAAAGTTGCTAGCAGCTAAGCTAAAGTACGGTAGCGTTAGCTACCAAGCGTTAAAAACAGCTGTTATTTAACAAAAGTCGCTTAAAAATGAAAATATCTGTGAGTGCTTAGGCAGAACTACTATAAGAATAACTGTTTAGTGGACAGTTAGCCGCTGTAATAGCAAATCTAACAAACAGAACTGGTATTTAGTGAGCAGCAACACACAAGCACTGGAAACGGAAATGAGTCAGGTACGCTATTCCAGATTTCCAGCCTCTATCACTGTCATGTGTCTATGAGACTGTAAGTAAATTATTCAATTTAAATTCAATTTTATTTATAGCATCAATTCATTACAAGAGTTATCTCGAGACACTTTACAGATAGAGCAGGTCTAGAACACACTCCATAATTTACAAGGACCCAACAGTTCTAGTAGTTCCCTCCAGAGCAAGCAACAGTGCGACAGTGACAAGGAAAAACTTCCTTTTAGGCAGAAACCTGGGACAGACCCAGGCTCTTGGTAGGCGGTGTCTGATGGCCGGTTGGGGTAGAGATGAACAGTGGCCATAACAGCCACAGTAAAAGATAATGAAACAGTGACTAGAAATAGTAGTTTATTGTAATTCATGGCATAGCAGGACACGGATTTAAGGCACACCAGAGTGTAGCGGGATGTAACAGGGCACTTCAGAGCATGTAGCAGGACCACGGCAACACCTGCAACCACGATTTTGGTGCCTCCCTGATCCAAGGAAACATGCTGGGGGGAAAAGAACATAAGGACTCCGGGGAATGACTCCCCAGAGCTCGGTTAGTAACAAGCATTTCTGGGACATGACTGCACACAAATGGAAAGATAAAGGAGAGAGGTGCTCAGTCCCCCGGCAGACTAGAACTATTACAGCATAACTAAGAGAGACAGGGTAAAGAGAGGAGCCTGGTCTGGCCAGAACTCTCCCCTGCCGGATTGGGCTGTACTGCCCTGCCTGCCCTCCCTTATATTACTGATTATATGGTAAATTAATTTGACGACTATGAAGAGAAGCAGAGAAGAGAAGGGGTGCTGTGTCTGCAACTATACACCCTCCCCCCGCCGGTCTAGGCGTACGCTGCGACTCCTCACTCCCTAACTATAAGCTTTATCAGAGGAGAGTTTTAATTTTACTCTTAAATGTGGTGACGGTGTCTGCCCAGACCAGAAGCTCATTCCACAGTAGAGGAGCCTGATAGCTGAAGGCTCTGTTTCCCCGGACCCAGACTGGGAGCTGGTCCCACAGTAGAGGAGCCATGAAGAGCTTTGTAGCTCAGGAGAAGGATTTTAAATTTAAACCTGGATCTTACAGGAAGCCAATGCAGAGAAGCTAATACAGGAGAAATATGATCTCTTTTCTTAGTTCTGCAGCATTCTGGATCAACTGGAGAGTCTTAAGGGACTTATTTGAGCATCCAGATAATAAGACAATATAACATTTTTTCAAATGCCACCAGCTTAGCCATCACACAAGACCATTTTTGGATTGACGGTACCCCTTTAATTCCTCTTAAAGTATTTTTTTTTTTTTTAAGTCCGGCTATCAGTAAACTAGTCTGGACCCAGCTTCCTATGTGCTTATCCATCCTGCTTACGACCATAGACTGTATATTGTTATTAATATTAACGGTCTATGCTTACGACTGACCCATCTCCCAGGGCAAATAATCTGGAACCTGGCTCCCTGCAATCTGACATAGGTTAGAATGTATCCCAGTCCAAAATTTTCGGACCATTTCATGTTAACAGACTTGCTAGCGTTTGCTAACACTGGGAATGTAGCAGCCAAATGACCAATGTTGGGCAAGTTACTTCCAACATAGGATTCTGAATCTCACCTCTCTCACATGAAGCTTTTATAAGACTCCTTGAACTTGTTATACTTCATCTGTGTGGCTTGAAGAAGTCTGGAAATAGCACTATGGTGTTATTCTGCCAGGTTAGCTTTCCCTTGCTTCTCACTTTTTGCAGTACCGGTTCTCTTTCTGAAGATCTCAGTAATTTTGCCAGAATGGTCCTGGGTCCGTTTCCTGCTGGGGCCACTGGCCACCGGTTCTGTGTGCACGCTCAGTCTCACATTGTCACTCAATCTCCAGCAATTCCTGAATCCACTCACCTAAAAACTTCACTACATCTCCTCCTTTTTTACCCTCAGGAATGCCCACACAACTGTCGTTGGTGCGTTAGTATACATTTTCAAAATCTAGTAGTTTTACCCTCAGCACATCCACCTCTCTCTTGCTAGCTGCTGGACTGTCCCGTCTCTCACTCTCGGCCGCCTCTAAGCTTTCGACGTGATTCAACTGCATCCATTCAGGTGACCAGGCTGGAGAGTTTTGACTATGAAACTATGGAGCGGAAAATATCCTTCAGACCCTCCAGTTGAGCTGACATTTTCTTTAGTGCTGCAAATATTTTACCAATATCTGACAGCGTCAAACCACCAGCCTTCTTAGCCCATCACAGCCGCTGTCCCGCCAGCCACTGTTCATTTGGTTCTTAATTTCTCCACAGGCTGCCAATTTTCAGTTTTTCAACATCTTTGGCTTCCAGTGTTTGTAAGCACAAATATCTCTGGCTAGGTATCTTTAAAAGGATAAATATGTCAGTGCAATACAGAGCCCTGTGCCCAAATGTCTATCTGGCCATTCAGTCACATGACACTGCCCTCCATGGTTTTTGAAGGGATACTGATTAGCATTAAGCTTTGTATCAGGAGAAACCCAATAGTATTTTTTGGAATGGCCGTGCTTCCTTCCTCATGTCCCCGAGACTAGATTTCTCTGTATTGTGGGTCTGGAAAAAAACATAGCATAATCTGGGACATTTTTTCCCAGAAGCTGTGGACTACAAGCCAGCTAGTTCTGCATGTTTTTAACCCATCCATAGAAGGATGGACTCGTTACTGAAAGTGAGCCGAAGAAAGTCAAGTGTCAGCCATCTTGGAGCTAAGCTATGGCTCTCTCTTTTCATCAGCAAACTTTTACAACAATTATATGCAAACTACCGGGATACATAGTAAAGATTAGAGAATATGCAAGAAATTTACTCGACAAACTACACGAGCTTCGCCTGCTACAGAGACCAGCACCTCAGCCAGAGGGGTCGCCCATGCTGCCAGCTGGGTAAGGAGACACTGACTGCGGTGTGCGTGGAAGCGGAGACGCTGAACGAGGGCAGGAGTGCCAGCTAGGTGGAAAGCTACTGCTAGCTGGCCACCTGTCCAGTCCATCCTGCTTGCAAGTGTCCGATCATTAGACAACAAACTGGACTACATCTAACACTCCCAACTCCAGTTCAGAGACTGCTGTGTTTTTGTTTCTATGGAAACATGGCTGACCAACAGTGTACCAGACTCTGCTATGTAGCTACCAGGCCTGCTAGCCTTCTACGCAGATGCTGCTCTGTCGTGTAAGACTCAGACTGGTGCAGAAATGGAGGTGCTAGAGCAGCAAACCATGTGCATTCTGGGTTTTGGTGTCTTAATCCACATGAGCTTTTGGGCTTTTCTCGGCTTAGAAGGCACCTATTTCTTAAAAGGTTTCACATTTCTACTACATACGTAACCCAAATTTAAAGATATATTCATTTTTCCAACAATGAAATATTCCTTTAACATTGCCAATTGAAGCTAAACACTGACTTTAAATTGTTCCTCTTTGGCTCCAAAAACAACTACCCCAGTTTTATCTTTGATTTCATTCAATGCACTTGGTCAGTATTGGAACATAGTCCCTTGGTTATATGGTTATGTAAATCTATGCGTGGTCCAGTCATGACCGAAAGAACGAGATCCAGGGTACAGGCGGCCAAAATGGGTTTCCTCAGGAGGGTGGCTGGCGTCTCCCTTAGAGATAGGGTGAGAAGCTCAGTCATCCGAGAGGAGCTCGGAGTAGAGCCGCTGCTCCTTCGCGTCGAAAGGAGCCAGTTGAGGTGGTTTGGGCATCTGGTAAGGATGCCTCCTGGGCGCCTCCCTAGGGAGGTGTTCCAGGCACGTCCAGCTGGGAGGAGGCCTTGGGGAAGACCCAGGACTAGGTGGAGAGATTATATCTCCAACCTGGCCTGGGAACGCCTCGGGATCCCCCAGTCGGAGCTAGTTGATGTGGCTCGGGAAAGGGAAGTTTGGGGTCCCCTACTGGAGCTGCTGCCCCCGCGACCCGATATCGGATAAGCGGATGAAGATGGATGGACGGATGGATGCGTGGTCCACATGCTTATGGTAACTATTCGTTTGCCATTATCTGAGCCAGTGGAAACATGTAAATGGTAAAAAGAAGAGGCTCCAGAATGGAGCCTTGGGAAAGTCTGCATATCATATTTATCTGCTCTGATGTGTAATTACCTAAAGACACAAAGTCTCTTTTCTTTAAGCAGGATACAAATCAGTTTAGATCCTGCACAAACCTGGTGTTTTCTAAATAGCCAAGCTGTTTAGCCAAGAATCCCATTCTATGGATATCATTTGATATAATAAATCTGTATGATAAACTGTTTTCCTTCCTACCTTAAACCACTCCTTCTTCCCTTTGGTGCCTTTCTTATCTATCTACTCTCATGTCATCAAAGTGAATGAAGCAACCTATAAGGCGACCTTCCATTAAGAAGGTGGTACTATTTGCAGTGGAAAACAAAATAAAGAAAAGGATCTAGTACCAAAAGTGAGTTGGGTTGAGTCAAACCACACATTGGAAAAGAGTGGATGTTAAGTTCGTGCAGCCCATCGGTGGGGAGTACAGCACATCTTTGACCTGAGCCTGAGTCTGGAGAGGGTCCCTTTGCTGTGGAAGACATCCTGCCTGGTTCCTGTACTTAAGGCACGCCTAGAGTTAGAAGTTCATAATCTTTATGTTTCTTTTGATGTAAAATAGCCTAATTGTGACAAAAATGAATATGCCAGGGACACAAAAATCACCCAAAAGCAACAATTATGCTACACAATAATGTGGATATTCAGCATTAAATATTGCAGCAATACGTAGAAAATAGTAGGTAAATTATCACCTCCAGTAAAATCTAAACCCTAACTTTCAGGTTGTGGTCCCACAATGGCAATTAATCCTTAAAGGTATACTTTAAATAATTACTGAGTAATTATAGGTAAGGCTAGCTAAACATGCAAGCATTGGCATGTCGTTTCTCAACCAAATATCCAACTTCTTCTTTTAATGTAGTTATTAGGTATTTTGTTTGAATTAGGGACGTAGTACTAGATAGTTTTACGCTAATTAACGTATTTTCCAGAACAATTTCCAACTTTTTTTTACCCTAATTGATTGCAATTTTGTTGAGTAGTCGACAAATAATAAAGGGACTGCATTTATATAGCCCTTTTTCTAGTCTTAGCAACCACTCAAAGCACTCTACAGTACAGGCACCATTCACCCCATTCACACACGCACACAGTCATAATGGTCATTCATTCACTGAAGGCCTGCAACCTGCTCATCAGACAAATATTCACACATTGAACCACCAACCTAGGATTGGACGACCGCTTTACGTTCTTAGCCACAGCCCCACAAATAATATAACATAAGAGACTGCTGTTTGTTTCACGTTACCAACCAACAGTCTTTTATAAGCTAGACAATGATCACACACAAACCATGTGTTTATTATTGTAACCCTGAGTACAAAGTTCTCCTTACCTTAGCAATGTGGTCTTTTTTACTAAAAGCCACAATGTATCCCTAACCTGTCACCCATTGGTTTGTGGACAGGTCGCTGTGTAGTTACGCCTAAAATCATCCCCTGTCATATCATCTATTCTAAAATAAATGGGACCATAATTTACTAAATGAACATCATGCTCTGTTGAAGAAGGGAGCGATTGAGATCATAAACACATTATGAAAATGTTTACTGTGGTAGTAATTTAAGGTGTCATTCTCTCATAGACTTGTATGCAAAAACTTCATTTTGAAACCAGTGAAGTCGTCCCCTGCTGTAAATTAGATAGAATGCAGCTTTAAGGCACTTAAAGCATTGGCTTTACTTTTAAGAGCCGGAAGCTTCCTCCATTATTTTTTACGTTCTGGGGTAAACATTGATGTTCATATTATGGTAACTGGGCTTTTTTTATTATAACTTTGGTGGGTTTTGCCATCCTAGATTATTATTATTCAATGTTTTGTTTTGCTTTGAAGCATACATAAAAAGTATTATAGAAGTCTTTATGTCTTTGTACAGTAATTGGGATTTTTGTCTACAATCTGTCAGGACGTCCAGTGTGCTGTTCAGCATGTTGTGCAGCCTTGGTGGAGGCATGAGTGCTTTCTTTGGTAAGTGGCATTCTCTGTTCTTGCCAATTAGCCTGGTTTGAAAGAAAAGGGTTAGTGATGGTGAAAAAAGAAACTCTTACATGTGAGAAATGTTGGCCAAACTGGCGAATGCATTCTGAGGTATAGAAGAAAGTTTGGTCCCCACAAGCCACCTGAAACAAAAATAAACAGTATTGGGACCTTTTAATCTAAATACAACATAAAGTCACAACCTAAAATCAGAGTTGAAAGAATGTGGTTACTTACACCTCATGTGTGCTGGAATGGAAAACTGGCATGACCTCAGCTCCAAAACATGACACACTGTAGATGTCCCAGTCACACTGGCAATGAGTTGGACAATATTCCAGAAGGAGAGTGACCTTGACAGTGCTGATAATGAAAAAAAGTATATTCAAGTCAAGCTTCATTGTAAGAATGGTGATTCAGTGGTGGAGCCTCCCAGGTTACGCTGCACAGTGAGAGAGCTTTAGAAAGAGGCTGGGCTGTCCTGGATTTTAGCCAATAGTGGAAGTCTATCAAGATGACAACTGCCATTTCTGGTCTAGACCTTCAAAATAAAAATCTAATTGACACTTGTTTACTTGCATAATATTTTTATTTCACCTTTATTAAACAGGAAAAGATCACACTGAGATACAGGTCTCTTTTACAGCTGAGACCTGTGTAAAATGTTTTCATTTCAACATCTGTGTACTCACATTGAATTAAATAGCTAGAGTACCCGAGTTGGTTACTCACAAAAACACTTGAGACACTGCCAGTAAAGTGATCCTGACTGTTCCCGGCTAACCGTGGCTAACGCTGCCATGCTAACCCTGCTAACGGCTAATGTCACCGGAAGAAGCGTCTGTGGCTGTTTACTCCCTGAGGCCTAGTCTCCACGTACACAGGTATTTTTATAAACAGTTTTTCTTCTTTCGGATAATAAAAAATCTCGTCCACACAAAAGGTGTGTCAACCAAGACAGCCCCTCCACACCCAGAGCTTTCAGCGTTTCTGGACGGATCTCATCAATCCCTGGGGCTTTGCCACTGTAGAGTTGTTAAACTACCTCAGCGACCTCCACCAGGGAAACTGACGACAATCCCCCATCATCCTCCAGCTCTGCCTCTACCATAGAGGGCATATTAGCTGGATTTATGAGTTTTTCAAAGTGCTCCTTCCACCGCTCTATTACCTCCTCAGTTGAAGTCACCAGCGTCCCATCCTTACTGTACACAGCTTGGATGGTTACCCGCTTCCCCCTCCTGAGGTGGCAAACGGTTTTCCAGAAGCACCTTGGTGCCGACTGAAAGTCCTTCTCTGTGCCTTTTCCGAACTTCTCCCACACCCGCTGCTTTGCCTCTGTCACGGCAGAGGCTGCCGCCCTTCGGGCTATACAGTACCTTGCAACTATTAACATATCCTGGTAAGACTCTTCAGTCGGACGGCTTCCCTGACCACCGGCGTCCACCAGACTGTTCATGGGTTACCGCCCCTTGAGGCACCTAAGACCACAGCTACCCACCACAGCTTCAGCAATGGAAACTTTGAACATTGTCCACTCAGGTTCAATGCCCCCAGCCTCCACAAGGATGTACGAAAAGCTCCGCCGGAGGTGTGAGTTGAAAGTCTGTCGGAGAGGGGCCTCCTCCAGACGTTCCCAATTTGCCTGCACTACCCGTTTGGACTTACCAGGTCTGTCCAGAGTCTTCACCCACCCCCTGACCCAACTCACCACCAGATGGTGATCAGTTGACAGCTCTGCCCCTGTCTTCACCCGAGTGTCCAAAACATACAGCCTCAGATCAGATGAAACGATTATAAAATCGATCATTGACCTTTGGCCTAGGGTGCTCTGGTACCACGTACACTTATGAGCATCCCTATGTTCGAACATGGTGTTTGTTATGGACAATCCATGACTAGCACAGAAGTCCAACAACAGACAACCACTCTGGTTTCGATTAGGGAGGCCGTATCTTCATCATCATTCATGTGTGCGTTGAAGTCCCCCAGCAGAACTATGGATTCCTCCGCTGGAGCCCTATACAAGACTCCATTCAAGGTCTCCAAGAAGGCCAAATACTCTGAACTCTTGTTTGGTGCATATGCAACAGTCAGAGTCCCCCCCCCATCACCCGCAGGCATAGGGAGGCGTCACTCTTGTCTACCGGGGTAAACTCTAACTTAGTGGCGCTCAGTCGGGAGCTTGCGAGTATCTCCACACCCGCCCTGCGCCTCACACCCTGGGCAACTCCGGAGTAGAACAGAGTCCAACCTCTATCCAGGAGTATGGTTCAAGAACCGAGACTGTGCGTAGAGGTAAGCCCCACCAGATCTAACTGGTAGCGCTTCACCTCCCACACAAGTTACAGCTTCTTCCCACACAGAGAGATGACATTCCACGTCCCCAGAGCCAGCCTCTGCCGCCCGGGTCTGGTCCTTCGAGGCCCCTCACCTTCACCCACCTTGAACCATTCTTTGTCTGGCCCCTCACCTGAGACCACTTTGCCATGGGAGACCCTACCAGGAGCACACAGCCCACAGGTTCATAGGGACACACAAACCTGTCCACCACGATAAGAGAGCCCCCCGGACAGTGATGCGAATAAATCCTCAATCAGTGGAATCGGATATTTCTCTACCTCCAGAGCGGGGTTGATTGTCACTTTAAAATCACCCTAAATCCTAACATCTCCATTCTTCTTCACAACTGGGACTATGGGTGTTGCCCAGTCACTGAACTTGACAGAGAATATGATGCCACGTTCACTCGTTCGGTCAATCTCAGCTTCAACTTTTGGCCTAAGAGCAAAGAGAACGACTCTTGCTAGGATAAACGGTGGTTGATGATGTGGTTTCAGAGCTATGGCAACTGTAATACCTTTCAGGTTGCCCAGCTCCTTTTTAAAGACTTCATTGTGCCTCTGTAGCATGATTTAAAAACTGCATAACTGCAGTGTGATACCAAAACTTTCTGGATCAAATGAAGACAATGTAACAAAAACATGAACCTTGTTCTGGACTTTCATGTGTGAAACACCCTTTGTAAACCTATAACATGCACAAACAAGATAACAACAACACAATAAAGGAAAGTGTAAAAGCCAAAAATCATATTATGAGCTCTTTAATAATTTCACTGGTGATATATATTTATCTAGTTGACAAGTCACATAAAAAAGTCTAAACCCAATAATGAATCCATCCTACTCACAATATAATGTTTGCATCCAAATCCAAAATCCACCAACTGCTGAACGGCTGCGTGTCCTTCAACACCCACTAGGTCCGGATTGTTGCAGAATGGCTGCGGCCATGACTGACAGCTGAAGTCACAAGAACCCACAAATTCACGTATGATTGTGTGATATAACAGGATGTAGTTTCTATGAACAGAACCACAAAACTTCTGACCTGTTTACTTCAGGCCTGTATCCGGCCATTATGACATTTTCAAGGTGTAATGTAGGGAAATACAATCCGCTGTGAGCACAATGTATTTTATTTAAAAAATTAACTGAATGTTATTTTTTATTTTATTTCTGTGCTCCACTTCCTGTCCCACACAATGTGCCGTGTGCTGAATTTCTGCGGAGCTCTTGGGGATCCGGCAAAAGTAGAAGCACAGGTTGAATGCTCTGATGCTCTTGGCAGCCTGCAGATGATTGTCTTTGTGAGTGTGTGGTTGTAGAATACACAAATAAAAAAGGGAAATACGCTGACAGGATGCAATTAGTGCGGCTAATAAATGGTAATTAGTATAACTTTCACTTAAAGTAGCTATAGTTGCTTATATCAAATAACCAAATAACACATATCAGCTCCTTATTAAATTAAACAGCCTTCTTACTGCTGGGAGCTCAGTACAGCAACCCAAACATAGTTCTCTAATACACAACCATTGGAAACACTCCAAAAATAATTATACAGTGTCATGTGAGTACACACATCAGCACAATAGTGTAACACTAATAATGCTAAGCATTAGCATGCTGCTATCAAACTTTATGCCAACGTACTGCATTTCAACTGAGTATCCCAGAAAAGACAACATTCATATTAACCTAGAGCACCTAAGTGGAAACATTTACACCAGTGTACTCACATGTCTCTGAACGCACGCATGCAGAGATGGTGACACATATACTATACACTTAAATCTACGATGTGCTTCTCCCGGGGCCTGTTGCACGAAAGTAAAATAAAGATATCCAGGATAAGTGAAAACGCGCAGCTTGACTTAGTGTGATCTGCTCATCGCGGCTTAATTGGTTGCACGTTTGCCGAGCCAGGATGAACAGGTGGAGCTATGTCCAGCCAGGTGTAGAGAACCAGGATGAACAGGTGAAGCTATGTCAAGCCAGGTGTAGATAACCAGGATGAACAGGTGAAGCCATGTCCAGCCAGGTGTAGATAACCAGGATGAGAAGGTGAAGCTATGTCCAGCCAGGTGAAGATAACCAGGATGAACAGGTGAAGCTACGTCCAGCCAGGTGTAGATAACCAGGATGAGAAGGTGAAGCTACGTCCACCCAGATGTAGATAACCAGGATGAACAGGAGAAGCTATGTCCAGCCAGGTGGAGATAACCAGGATGAACAGGAGAAGCTACGTCCAGCCAGGTGGAGATAACCAGGATGAACAGGAGAAGCTACGTCCAGCCAGGTGGAGATAACCAGGATGAACAGGAGAAGCTACGTCCAGCCAGGTGGAGATAACCAGGATGAGAAGGTGAAGCTGTGTCCAGCCAGGAGGAGATAACCAGGATGAACAGGTGAAGCTATGTCCAGCCAGGTGGAGATAACCAGGATGAGAAGGTGAAGCTATGTCCAGCCAGGTGTAGATAACCAGGATGAACAGGTGAAGCTACGTCCAGCCAGGTGTAGATAACCAGGATGAGAAGGTGAAGCTACGTCCACCCAGATGTAGATAACCAGGATGAACAGGAGAAGCTACGTCCAGCCAGGTGGAGATAACCAGGATGAACAGGAGAAGCTACGTCCAGCCAGGTGGAGATAACCAGGATGAACAGGAGAAGCTACGTCCAGCCAGGTGGAGATAACCAGGATGAGAAGGTGAAGCTGTGTCCAGCCAGGAGGAGATAACCAGGATGAACAGGTGAAGCTATGTCCAGCCAGGTGGAGATAACCAGGATGAGAAGTTGAAGCTACGTCCAGCCAGGTGTGATGACCAGGATGAACAGGTGAAGCTACGTCCACCCAGGAGGAGATAACCAGGATGAACAGGTGAAGCTACGTCCAGCCAGGTGTAGATAACCAGGATGAGAAGGTGAAGCTGTGTCCAGCCAGGAGGAGATAACCAGGATAAACAGGTGAAGCTACGTCCAGCCAGGTGTAGATAGCCAGGATGAACAGGTGGAGCTATGTCCAGCCAGGTGTAGAGAACCAGGATGAACAGGTGAAGCTATGTCAAGCCAGGTGTAGATAACCAGGATGAACAGGTGAAGCCATGTCCAGCCAGGTGTAGATAACCAGGATGAGAAGGTGAAGCTATGTCCAGCCAGGTGAAGATAACCAGGATGAACAGGTGAAGCTACGTCCAGCCAGGTGTAGATAACCAGGATGAGAAGGTGAAGCTACGTCCACCCAGATGTAGATAACCAGGATGAACAGGAGAAGCTATGTCCAGCCAGGTGGAGATAACCAGGATGAACAGGAGAAGCTACGTCCAGCCAGGTGGAGATAACCAGGATGAACAGGAGAAGCTACGTCCAGCCAGGTGGAGATAACCAGGATGAACAGGAGAAGCTACGTCCAGCCAGGTGGAGATAACCAGGATGAGAAGGTGAAGCTGTGTCCAGCCAGGAGGAGATAACCAGGATGAACAGGTGAAGCTATGTCCAGCCAGGTGGAGATAACCAGGATGAGAAGGTGAAGCTATGTCCAGCCAGGTGGAGATAACCAGGATGAACAGGTGAAGCTACGTCCAGCCAGGTGTAGATAACCAGGATGAGAAGGTGAAGCTACGTCCACCCAGATGTAGATAACCAGGATGAACAGGAGAAGCTATGTCCAGCCAGGTGGAGATAACCAGGATGAACAGGAGAAGCTACGTCCAGCCAGGTGGAGATAACCAGGATGAACAGGAGAAGCTACGTCCAGCCAGGTGGAGATAACCAGGATGAACAGGAGAAGCTACGTCCAGCCAGGTGGAGATAACCAGGATGAGAAGGTGAAGCTGTGTCCAGCCAGGAGGAGATAACCAGGATGAACAGGTGAAGCTATGTCCAGCCAGGTGGAGATAACCAGGATGAGAAGGTGAAGCTATGTCCAGCCAGGTGTAGATAACCAGGATGAACAGGTGAAGCTATGTCAAGCCAGGTGTAGATAACCAGGATGAACAGGTGAAGCCATGTCCAGCCAGGTGTAGATAACCAGGATGAGAAGGTGAAGCTATGTCCAGCCAGGTGAAGATAACCAGGATGAACAGGTGAAGCTACGTCCAGCCAGGTGTAGATAACCAGGATGAGAAGGTGAAGCTACGTCCACCCAGATGTAGATAACCAGGATGAACAGGAGAAGCTATGTCCAGCCAGGTGGAGATAACCAGGATGAACAGGAGAAGCTACGTCCAGCCAGGTGGAGATAACCAGGATGAACAGGAGAAGCTACGTCCAGCCAGGTGGAGATAACCAGGATGAACAGGAGAAGCTACGTCCAGCCAGGTGGAGATAACCAGGATGAGAAGGTGAAGCTGTGTCCAGCCAGGAGGAGATAACCAGGATGAACAGGTGAAGCTATGTCCAGCCAGGTGGAGATAACCAGGATGAGAAGGTGAAGCTATGTCCAGCCAGGTGGAGATAACCAGGATGAACAGGTGAAGCTACGTCCAGCCAGGTGTAGATAACCAGGATGAGAAGGTGAAGCTACGTCCACCCAGATGTAGATAACCAGGATGAACAGGAGAAGCTATGTCCAGCCAGGTGGAGATAACCAGGATGAACAGGAGAAGCTACGTCCAGCCAGGTGGAGATAACCAGGATGAACAGGAGAAGCTACGTCCAGCCAGGTGGAGATAACCAGGATGAACAGGAGAAGCTACGTCCAGCCAGGTGGAGATAACCAGGATGAGAAGGTGAAGCTGTGTCCAGCCAGGAGGAGATAACCAGGATGAACAGGTGAAGCTATGTCCAGCCAGGTGGAGATAACCAGGATGAGAAGTTGAAGCTACGTCCAGCCAGGTGTGATGACCAGGATGAACAGGTGAAGCTACGTCCACCCAGGAGGAGATAACCAGGATGAACAGGTGAAGCTACGTCCAGCCAGGTGTAGATAACCAGGATGAGAAGGTGAAGCTGTGTCCAGCCAGGAGGAGATAACCAGGATAAACAGGTGAAGCTACGTCCAGCCAGGTGTAGATAACCAGGATGAGAAGGTGAAGCTACGTCCAGCCAGGTGTAGATAGCCAAGATGAGAAGGTGAAGCTATTATGCATAATATAATATGCAGAAAGGGAAATCCGGCTGTTATCCAACGGAGAGAAAAAGCCAACAGACTATAGCGGACCGACTGAATGTGTAAGGATGTAAAAATATCTACTTAGCCGACTAATCACAACACATTTTTACTAAGTTTTACTATGCTAGTTTCATGTGTTGGTTTTATTGCTGTATCTGTTTTTATGTGCTAAATGTGCTGGTTTTACTGTAAAGTGTCTTTGAGTAGCCTACCATGTAAAGCACAATATAAATAAAATGTATTATTTAACCTACTTTGCCTTAAAAGTAAGCAGAGGGAATTAATGGACCCTAAAGACTCTAAGCTTCATTTCAAACCCGTATTCACAACATGTTTTACAACCATACGCACAAATCTCTATAAGCTATGTCTAATTCTAAATATCTTTGTACAATTAATGTTCATAAAGAAGATCAGAATGGGACAAAAACTAGAAAAAAAGAATTTTAATACACACTGTTAGCATCTGTAAAACAATTTATTATTCATGTTTTTTATTCTTCAGATAAGTAACAGCATCAAAATAAAAATATTAAGAAGCATTGTGGTGTTCCCGGTGTGATGAATGATAACTCCACTACATCCGTCCTGTATATAGGCCT
>JAQOOF010000047.1:142585-165484 GCA_029931835.1 Etheostoma nigrum | reverse complement strand
TCTCTTTATATAGACCTTAGTGGTCCCCTAATACTGTATCTGAAGTCTCTTTTATATAGACCTTAGTGGTCCGTAATACTGTATCTGAAGTCTCTTTTACATAGACCTTAGTGGTCCCTAATACTGTATCTGAAGTCTCTTTTATATAGACCTTTGTGGTCCCTAATACTGTATCTGAAGTCTCTTTTATATAGACCTTAGTGGTCCCCTAATACTGTATCTGAAGTCTCTTTTATATAGACGTTAGTGGTCCCCTAATACTGTATCTGAAGTCTCTTTTATATAGACCTTAGTGGTCCCCTAATACTGTATCTGAAGTCTCTTTTATATAGACGTTAGTGGTCCCCTAATACTGTATCTAAAGTCTTTTTATAAAAACCTTAGTGGTCCCCTAATACTGTATCTGAAGTCTCTTTTATATAGACCTTAGTGGCCCCTAATACTGTATGTGAAGTCTCTTTTATATAGACCTTAGTGGTCCCCTAATACTGTATCTGAAGTCTCTTTTATATAGACCTCAGTGGTCCCCTAATACTGTATCTGAAGTCTCTTTTACATAGACCCTAGTGGTCCCTAATACTGTATCTGAAGTCTCTTTTATATAGACCTTAGTGGTCCCTAATACTGTATCTGAAGTCTCTTTTATATAGACCTTAGTGGTCCCTAATACTGTATCTGAAGTCTCTTTTATATAGACCTTAGTGGTCCCCTAATACTGTATCTGAAGTCTCTTTTATGTAGACCTTAGTGGTCCCCTAATACTGTATCTGAAGTCTCTTTTATATAGACCTTAGTGGTCCACAAATACTCTATCTGAAGTCTCTTTTATATAGACCTTAGTGGTCCCTAATACTGTATCTGAAGTCTCTTTTACATAGACCTTAGTGGTCCCCTAATACTGTATCTGAAGTCTCTTTATATAGACCTTAGTTGTCCCCTAATACTGTATCTGAAGTCTCTTTTATATAGACCTTAGTGGTCCCCTAATACTGTATCTGAAGTCTCTTTTATATAGACCTTAGTGGTCCCCTAATACTGTATCTGAAGTCTATTTTATATAGACCTTAGTGGTCCCCTAATACTGTATCTGAAGTCTCTTTTATATAGACCTTAGTGGTCCCCTAATACTGTATCTGAAGTCTCTTTTATATAGACCTTAGTGGTCCCCTAATACTGTATCTGAAGTCTCTTTTATATAGACCTTAGTGGTCCCCTAATACTGTATCTGAAGTCTCTTTTATATAGACCTTAGTGGTCCCTAATACTGTATTTGAAGTCTCATTTTATATAGACTTTATATATCTCTTTTACATAGACCTTAGTGGTCCCTAATACTGTATCTGAAGTCTCTTTTATATAGACCTTTGTGGTCCCTAATACTGTATCTGAAGTCTCTTTTATATAGACCTTAGTGGTCCCCTAATACTGTATCTGAAGTCTCTTTTATATAGACGTTAGTGTTCCCCTAATACTGTATCTGAAGTCTCTTTTATATAGACGTTAGTGGTCCCCTAATACTGTATCTGAAGTCTCTTTTATATAGACCTTATTGGTCCCCTAATACTGTATCTGAAGTCTCTTTTATATAGACGTTAGTGGTCCCCTAATACTGTATCTGAAGTCTCTTTTATATAGACCTTAGTGGTCCCTAATACTGTATCTGAAGTCTCTTTTATATAGACCTTAGTGGTCCCTAATACTGTATCTGAAGTCTCTTTTATATAGACCTTAGTGGTCCCTAATACTGTATCTGAAGTCTCTTTTATATAGACCTTAGTGGTCCCTAATACTGTATCTGAAGTCTCTTTTATATAGACCTTAGTGGTCCCCTAATACTGTATCTGAAGTCTCTTTTATATAGACCTTAGTGGTCCACTAATACTGTATCTGAAGTCTCTTTTATATAGACCTTAGTGGTCCCTAATACTGTATCTGAAGTCTCTTTTACATAGACCTTAGTGGTCCCCTAATACTGTATCTGAAGTCTCTTTATATAGACCTTAGTTGTCCCCTAATACTGTATCTGAAGTCTCTTTTATATAGACCTTAGTGGTCCCCTAATACTGTATCTGAAGTCTCTTTATATAGACCTTAGTTGTCCCCTAATACTGTATCTGAAGTCTCTTTTATATAGACCTTAGTGGTCCCCTAATACTGTATCTGAAGTCTCTTTTATATAGACGTTAGTGGTCCCCTAATACTGTATCTGAAGTCTCTTTTATATAGACCTTAGTGGTCCCCTAATACTGTATCTGAAGTCTCTTTTATATAGACGTTAGTGGTCCCCTAATACTGTATCTAAAGTCTTTTTATAAAAACCTTAGTGGTCCCCTAATACTGTATCTGAAGTCTCTTTTATATAGACCTTAGTGGTCCCTAATACTGTATCTGAAGTCTCTTTTATATAGACCTTAGTGGTCCCTAATACTGTATCTGAAGTCTCTTTTATATAGACCTTAGTGGTCCCTAATACTGTATCTGAAGTCTCTTTTATATAGACCTTAGTGGTCCACTAATACTGTATCTGAAGTCTCTTTTATATAGACCTTAGTGGTCCCTAATACTGTATCTGAAGTCTCTTTTACATAGACCTTAGTGGTCCCCTAATACTGTATCTGAAGTCTCTTTATATAGACCTTAGTTGTCCCCTAATACTGTATCTGAAGTCTCTTTTATATAGACCTTAGTGGTCCCTTAATACTGTATCTGAAGTCTCTTTTATATAGACCTTAGTGGTCCCCAAATACTCTATCTGAAGTCTCTTTTATATAGACCTTAGTGGTCCCTAATACTGTATCTGAAGTCTCTTTTACATAGACCTTAGTGGTCCCTAATACTGTATCTGAAGTCTCTTTTATATAGACCTTAGTGGTCCCTAATACTGTATCTGAAGTCTCTTTTATATAGACCTTAGTGGTCCCCTAATACTGTATCTGAAGTCTCTTTTATATAGACGTTAGTGGTCCCCTAATACTGTATCTGAAGTCTCTTTTATATAGACCTTAGTGGTCCCCTAATACTGTATCTGAAGTCTCTTTTATATAGACCTTAGTGGTCCCCTAATACTGTATCTGAAGTCTCTTTTATATAGACCTTAGTGGTCCCCTAATACTGTATCTGAAGTCTCTTTTATATAGACCTTAGTGGTCCCCTAATACTGTATCTGAAGTCTATTTTATGTAGACCTTAGTGGTCCCCTAATACTGTATCTGAAGTCTCTTTTATATAGACCTTAGTGGTCCCCAAATACTCTATCTGAAATCTCTTTTATATAGACCTTAGTGGTCCCTAATACTGTATCTGAAGTCTCTTTTATATAGACCTTAGTGGTCCCTAATACTGTATCTGGAGTCTCTTTTATATAGACCTTAGTGGTCCCCTAATACTGTATCTGAAGTCTCTTTTATATAGACCTTAGTGGTCCCTAATACTGTATCTGAAGTCTCTTTTACATAGACCTTAGTGGTCCCTAATACTGTATCTGAAGTCTCTTTTATATAGACCTTAGTGGTCCCTAATACTGTATCTGAAGTCTCTTTTATATAGACCTTAGTGGTCCCCTAATACTGTATCTGAAGTCTCTTTTATATAGACGTTAGTGGTCCCCTAATACTGTATCTGAAGTCTCTTTTATATAGACCTTAGTGGTCCCCTAATACTGTATCTGAAGTCTCTTTTATATAGACCTTAGTGGTCCCCTAATACTGTATCTGAAGTCTCTTTTATATAGACCTTAGTGGTCCCCTAATACTGTATCTGAAGTCTCTTTTATATAGACCTTAGTGGTCCCCTAATACTGTATCTGAAGTCTATTTTATATAGACCTTAGTGGTCCCCTAATACTGTATCTGAAGTCTCTTTTATATAGACCTTAGTGGTCCCCTAATACTGTATCTGAAGTCTATTTTATATAGACCTTAGTGGTCTCCTAATACTGTATCTGAAGTCTCTTTTATATAGACCTTAGTGATCCCCTAATACTGTATCTGAAGTCTATTTTATATAGACCTTAGTGGTCCCCTAATACTGTATCTGAAGTCTCTTTTATATAGACCTTAGTGGTCCCCTAATACTGTATCTGAAATCTCTTTTATATAGACCTTAGTGGTCCCCTAATACTGTATCTGAAGTCTCTTTTATATAGACCTTAGTGGTCCCCTAATACTGTATCTGAAGTCTCTTTTATATAGACCTTAGTGGTCCCCTAATACTGTATCTGAAGTCTCTTTTATATAGACCTTAGTGGTCCCCTAATACTGTATCTGAAGTCTCTTTTATATAGACCTTAGTGGTCCCCTAATACTGTATCTGAAGTCTATTTTATATAGACCTTAGTGGTCCCCTAATACTGTATCTAAAGTCTCTTTTATATAGATCTTAGTGGTCCCCTAATACTGTATCTGAAATCTCTTTTATATAGACCTTAGTGGTCCCCTAATACTGTATCTGAAGTCTCTTTTATATAGACCTTAGTGGTCCCTAATACTGTATCTGAATTCTCTTTTATATAGACCTTAGTGGTCCCCTAATACTGTATCTGAAGTCTCTTTTATATGGACCTTAGTGGTCCCTAATACTGTATCTGAAGTCTCTTTTATATAGACCTTAGTGGTCCCCTAATACTGTATCTGAAGTCTCTTTTATATAGACCTTAGTGGTCCCCTAATACTGTATCTGAAGTCTCTTTTATACAGACCTTAGTGGTCCCTAATACTGTATTTGAAGTTTCATTTTATATAGACTTTATATATCTCTTTTATATAGACCTTAGTGGTCCCCTAATACTGTATCTGAAGTCTCTTTTATATAGACCTTAGTGGTCCGTAATACTGTATCTGAAGTCTCTTTTACATAGACCTTAGTGGTCCCTAATACTGTATCTGAAGTCTCTTTTATATAGACCTTTGTGGTCCCTAATACTGTATCTGAAGTCTCTTTTATATAGACCTTAGTGGTCCTCTAATACTGTATCTGAAGTCTCTTTTATATAGACGTTAGTGGTCCCCTAATACTGTATCTGAAGTCTCTTTTATATAGACCTTAGTGGTCCCCTAATACTGTATCTGAAGTCTCTTTTATATAGACGTTAGTGGTCCCCTAATACTGTATCTAAAGTCTTTTTATAAAAACCTTAGTGGTCCCCTAATACTGTATCTGAAGTCTCTTTTATATAGACCTTAGTGGTCCCTAATACTATATCTGAAGTCTCTTTTATATAGACCTTAGTGGTCCCTAATACTGTATCTGAAGTCTCTTTTATATAGACCTTAGTGGTCCCTAATACTGTATCTGAAGTCTCTTTTATATAGACCTTAGTGGTCCCTAATACTGTATCTGAAGTCTCTTTTATATAGACCTTAGTGGTCCCCTAATACTGTATCTGAAGTCTCTTTTATATAGACCTTAGTGGTCCCCTAATACTGTATCTGAAGTCTCTTTTATATAGACCTTAGTGGTCCCTAATACTGTATCTGAAGTCTCTTTTACATAGACCTTAGTGGTCCCCTAGTACTGTATCTGAAGTGTCTTTATATAGACCTTAGTTGTCCCCTAATACTGTATCTGAAGTCTCTTTTATATAGACCTTAGTGTGCCCCTAATACTGTATCTGAAGTCTCTTTTATATAGACCTTAGTGGTCCCCTAATACTGTATCTGAAGTCTCTTTTATATAGACCTTAGTGGTCCCCTAATACTGTATCTGAAGTCTCTTTTGTATAGACCTTAGTGGTCCCTAATACTGTATTTGAAGTCTCATTTTATATAGACTTTAGTGGTCCCTAATACTGTATCTGAAGTCTCTTTTATATAGACCTTAGTGGTCCCCTAATACTGTATCTGAAGTCTCTTTTATATAGACCTTAGTCGTCCCTAATACTGTATCTGAAGTCTCTTTTATATAGACCTTAGTGGTCCCCTAATATTTTATCTGAAGTCTCTTTTATATAGACCTTAGTGGTCCCCAAATACTCTATCTGAAGTCTCTTTTATATAGACCTTAGTGGTCCCTAATACTGTATCTGAAGTCTCTTTTATATAGACCTTAGTGGTCCCCTAATACTGTATCTGAAGTCTCTTTTATATAGACCTTAGTGGTCCCCAAATACTCTATCTGAAGTCTCTTTTATATAGACCTTAGTGGTCCCTAATACTGTATCTGAAGTCTCTTTTACATAGACCTTAGTGGTCCCTAATACTGTATCTGAAGTCTCTTTTATATAGACCTTAGTGGTCCCTAATACTGTATCTGAAGTCTCTTTTATATAGACCTTAGTGGTCCCCTAATACTGTATCTGAAGTCTCTTTTATATAGACGTTAGTGGTCCCCTAATACTCTATCTGAAATCTCTTTTATATAGACCTTAGTGGTCCCTAATACTGTATCTGAAGTCTCTTTTATATAGACCTTAGTGGTCCCTAATACTGTATCTGAAGTCTCTTTTATATAGACCTTAGTGGTCCCCTAATACTGTATCTGAAGTCTCTTTTATATAGACCTTAATGGTCCCTAATACTGTATCTGAAGTCTCTTTTACATAGACCTTAGTGGTCCCTAATACTGTATCTGAAGTCTCTTTTATATAGACCTTAGTGGTCCCTAATACTGTATCTGAAGTCTCTTTTATATAGACCTTAGTGGTCCCCTAATACTGTATCTGAAGTCTCTTTTATATAGACGTTAGTGGTCCCCTAATACTGTATCTGAAGTCTCTTTTATATAGACCTTAGTGGTCCCCTAATACTGTATCTGAAGTCTCTTTTATATAGACCTTAGTGGTCCCCTAATACTGTATCTGAAGTCTCTTTTATATATCCCTTAGTGGTCCCCTAATACTGTATCTGAAGTCTATTTTATATAGACCTTAGTGGTCCCCTAATACTGTATCTGAAGTCTCTTTTATATAGACCTTAGTGGTCTCCTAATACTGTATCTGAAGTCTCTTTTATATAGACCTTAGTGATCCCCTAATACTGTATCTGAAGTCTATTTTATATAGACCTTAGTGGTCCCCTAATACTGTATCTGAAGTCTCTTTTATATAGACCTTAGTGGTCCCCTAATACTGTATCTGAAGTCTCTTTTATATAGACCTTAGTGGTCCCCTAATACTGTATCTGAAGTCTATTTTATATAGACCTTAGTGGTCCCCTAATACTGTATCTGAAGTCTCTTTTATATAGACCTTAGTGGTCTCCTAATACTGTATCTGAAGTCTCTTTTATATAGACCTTAGTGATCCCCTAATACTGTATCTGAAGTCTATTTTATATAGACCTTAGTGGTCCCCTAATACTGTATCTGAAGTCTCTTTTATATAGACCTTAGTGGTCCCCTAATACTGTATCTGAAATCTCTTTTATATAGACCTTAGTGGTCCCCTAATACTGTATCTGAAGTCTCTTTTATATAGACCTTAGTGGTCCCCTAATACTGTATCTGAAGTCTATTTTATATAGACCTTAGTGGTCCCCTAATACTGTATCTAAAGTCTCTTTTATATAGATCTTAGTGGTCCCCTAATACTGTATCTGAAATCTCTTTTATATAGACCTTAGTGGTCCCCTAATACTGTATCTGAAGTCTCTTTTATATAGACCTTAGTGGTCCCTAATACTGTATCTGAATTCTCTTTTATATAGACCTTAGTGGTCCCCTAATACTGTATCTGAAGTCTCTTTTATATGGACCTTAGTGGTCCCTAATACTGTATCTGAAGTCTCTTTTATATAGACCTTAGTGGTCCCCTAATACTGTATCTGAAGTTTCTTTTATATAGACCTTAGTGGTCCCTAATACTGTATCTGAAGTCTCTTTTATATAGACCTTTGTGGTCCCTAATACTGTATCTGAAGTCTCTTTTATATAGACCTTAGTGGTCCTCTAATACTGTATCTGAAGTCTCTTTTATATAGACGTTAGTGGTCCCCTAATACTGTATCTGAAGTCTCTTTTATATAGACCTTAGTGGTCCCCTAATACTGTATCTGAAGTCTCTTTTATATAGACGTTAGTGGTCCCCTAATACTGTATCTAAAGTCTTTTTATAAAAACCTTAGTGGTCCCCTAATACTGTATCTGAAGTCTCTTTTATATAGACCTTAGTGGTCCCTAATACTATATCTGAAGTCTCTTTTATATAGACCTTAGTGGTCCCTAATACTGTATCTGAAGTCTCTTTTATATAGACCTTAGTGGTCCCTAATACTGTATCTGAAGTCTCTTTTATATAGACCTTAGTGGTCCCTAATACTGTATCTGAAGTCTCTTTTATATAGACCTTAGTGGTCCCCTAATACTGTATCTGAAGTCTCTTTTATATAGACCTTAGTGGTCCCCTAATACTGTATCTGAAGTCTCTTTTATATAGACCTTAGTGGTCCCTAATACTGTATCTGAAGTCTCTTTTACATAGACCTTAGTGGTCCCCTAGTACTGTATCTGAAGTGTCTTTATATAGACCTTAGTTGTCCCCTAATACTGTATCTGAAGTCTCTTTTATATAGACCTTAGTGTGCCCCTAATACTGTATCTGAAGTCTCTTTTATATAGACCTTAGTGGTCCCCTAATACTGTATCTGAAGTCTCTTTTATATAGACCTTAGTGGTCCCCTAATACTGTATCTGAAGTCTCTTTTGTATAGACCTTAGTGGTCCCTAATACTGTATTTGAAGTCTCATTTTATATAGACTTTAGTGGTCCCTAATACTGTATCTGAAGTCTCTTTTATATAGACCTTAGTGGTCCCCTAATACTGTATCTGAAGTCTCTTTTATATAGACCTTAGTCGTCCCTAATACTGTATCTGAAGTCTCTTTTATATAGACCTTAGTGGTCCCCTAATATTTTATCTGAAGTCTCTTTTATATAGACCTTAGTGGTCCCCAAATACTCTATCTGAAGTCTCTTTTATATAGACCTTAGTGGTCCCTAATACTGTATCTGAAGTCTCTTTTATATAGACCTTAGTGGTCCCCTAATACTGTATCTGAAGTCTCTTTTATATAGACCTTAGTGGTCCCCAAATACTCTATCTGAAGTCTCTTTTATATAGACCTTAGTGGTCCCTAATACTGTATCTGAAGTCTCTTTTACATAGACCTTAGTGGTCCCTAATACTGTATCTGAAGTCTCTTTTATATAGACCTTAGTGGTCCCTAATACTGTATCTGAAGTCTCTTTTATATAGACCTTAGTGGTCCCCTAATACTGTATCTGAAGTCTCTTTTATATAGACGTTAGTGGTCCCCTAATACTCTATCTGAAATCTCTTTTATATAGACCTTAGTGGTCCCTAATACTGTATCTGAAGTCTCTTTTATATAGACCTTAGTGGTCCCTAATACTGTATCTGAAGTCTCTTTTATATAGACCTTAGTGGTCCCCTAATACTGTATCTGAAGTCTCTTTTATATAGACCTTAATGGTCCCTAATACTGTATCTGAAGTCTCTTTTACATAGACCTTAGTGGTCCCTAATACTGTATCTGAAGTCTCTTTTATATAGACCTTAGTGGTCCCTAATACTGTATCTGAAGTCTCTTTTATATAGACCTTAGTGGTCCCCTAATACTGTATCTGAAGTCTCTTTTATATAGACGTTAGTGGTCCCCTAATACTGTATCTGAAGTCTCTTTTATATAGACCTTAGTGGTCCCCTAATACTGTATCTGAAGTCTCTTTTATATAGACCTTAGTGGTCCCCTAATACTGTATCTGAAGTCTCTTTTATATATCCCTTAGTGGTCCCCTAATACTGTATCTGAAGTCTATTTTATATAGACCTTAGTGGTCCCCTAATACTGTATCTGAAGTCTCTTTTATATAGACCTTAGTGGTCTCCTAATACTGTATCTGAAGTCTCTTTTATATAGACCTTAGTGATCCCCTAATACTGTATCTGAAGTCTATTTTATATAGACCTTAGTGGTCCCCTAATACTGTATCTGAAGTCTCTTTTATATAGACCTTAGTGGTCCCCTAATACTGTATCTGAAGTCTCTTTTATATAGACCTTAGTGGTCCCCTAATACTGTATCTGAAGTCTATTTTATATAGACCTTAGTGGTCCCCTAATACTGTATCTGAAGTCTCTTTTATATAGACCTTAGTGGTCTCCTAATACTGTATCTGAAGTCTCTTTTATATAGACCTTAGTGATCCCCTAATACTGTATCTGAAGTCTATTTTATATAGACCTTAGTGGTCCCCTAATACTGTATCTGAAGTCTCTTTTATATAGACCTTAGTGGTCCCCTAATACTGTATCTGAAATCTCTTTTATATAGACCTTAGTGGTCCCCTAATACTGTATCTGAAGTCTCTTTTATATAGACCTTAGTGGTCCCCTAATACTGTATCTGAAGTCTATTTTATATAGACCTTAGTGGTCCCCTAATACTGTATCTAAAGTCTCTTTTATATAGATCTTAGTGGTCCCCTAATACTGTATCTGAAATCTCTTTTATATAGACCTTAGTGGTCCCCTAATACTGTATCTGAAGTCTCTTTTATATAGACCTTAGTGGTCCCTAATACTGTATCTGAATTCTCTTTTATATAGACCTTAGTGGTCCCCTAATACTGTATCTGAAGTCTCTTTTATATGGACCTTAGTGGTCCCTAATACTGTATCTGAAGTCTCTTTTATATAGACCTTAGTGGTCCCCTAATACTGTATCTGAAGTTTCTTTTATATAGACCTTAGTGGTCCCTAATACTGTATCTGAAGTCTCTTTTATATAGACCTTAGTGGTCCCCTAATGCTGTATCTGAAGTCTCTTTATATAGACCTTAGTGGTCCCCTAATACTGTATCTGAAGTCTCTTTTATATAGACCTCAGTGGTCCCTAATACTGTATCTAAAGTCTCTTTTATATAGACCTTAGTGGTCCCCTAATACTATATCTGAAGTCTCTTTCCCGAAATTCAACCTTGGTCCAGATTTCCAGGCACTAGAGCTAGTCCCACAATGAGCTTTCCTTAGTATGTACCTATAGCTGTGTCTGTAGCTGTGGGAGGCACTTTGCTCGTTTGAAAGCCATGATGTCTTTCTCTCATGGGTGGGCCAAATTCTCTACTTGGGTAAAGCAGAGAAAGGGGAGGTAACCAAGATTCCAGACTGAGCTTTCATTTTCTCAAAGGCAGAGCAGGACACCCAGGGCTCGGTTTACACCTATCACCATTTCTAGCCACTGGGGGACCATAGGCAGGCTGGGGGAACTCATATTAATGTTACAAAAACTCATAAAGTGACATTGTCATGCTATGGGACCTTTAAGTGTGAGAATAAACAAAAAATGTGCTGTTCACTGAATAAATTGTCATCTTGTGTACCAAAAAAGAACCGATTTTGTGTAATGCAGTAGATGTTAATGTCAGTTTTCTGTTGTGTTTACAGCTTGTGTTAATCCCAAATATTAAAAAGTAATTAATGTAGATTTAACAAATCAGGTTATCCAAATTACAAATAATTTAAAGCATATTGACACCGTGGATTACACATATTGACAAATGGAGTTGTTGAATATTTTGCTGTGAGTAGTAGCACGAGGCTATTATAGGAAATCTGCGATCCCCATTACAACTGCTTCAAGCCAACTGTTTTAGATGACAGCACACTAGAGATGGGGGGGGGGTTCTTCATTGCAGATAGACAAAGCTATCTCTTTGATGCCACTCAGGTTTGTGGACATATGTATGTGACCTTTTACACCACGAGCTGTGCACTCGGCCGGGCTGCCTGTCCACCTGCAGGAAAGAGCAAAACATGCAAGCTCACAGAGAGGCCAGATAATGGCCTCTCTGTGAGGCAGCGACAGTGAATGGGAAAAAATACCTACTCTCACACACCCGGATCACCTTTTAGCCAATCAAAGACAAAGCATCTCTATGTCTGTCCTCTTACAAACCTCTTTACAATCAAACAAACCTTCATTTGCAAATTGTTTGCAAGTCAAAAAAAAAGAATAAGCTAGCCTTATGACATCACTGTTTCATTCTCTGATACACAAGAGATGACAGCAGGTTAAAAGAAGTGTGTGTGTGTGTGTGTGTGTGTGTGTAATGGGGAACGGCAACAGCATCTTGTGTTTCAAAGTTTTTATTATAATAATAATAGTCAGTGTTTGAGAATTAGGCTACAGGATGCTTCTTAGCAGGTGAATTATCAGCAAAATTTATTCTAAGTTCTAGGCTATATAGTGAAGTAAAATGTTACCTTTCAGTAGTTTATCACGATATTTCTGGATTAACGTTAGCCTACTGTTACTTTAATGTTCACATTGCACGGTCAAAGTTAAACCATGTTCAACTTTGACCGCTTTTGGCACTGAGCTGCCGCGGTGCGCTGTGACGAGCATTCACGTGTGTTAAAAACCGAAAAACAGAATACACGTGGATTCACAAATGGAACATGGACAAGAGGTGGATTTTGGCCATCAGTGATCTCCCAGAGCTGTACGAGAGTAGTTTGAGGTCGTACAGAGACCTCGGACGCAAAGCTATGCTGTGGTGCATATTTCCACCTCAGTAGGCATGCCTATGTGTAGCTCATTGTAGCCTCTTAAGTTACATCATTCAGGTTTGTATTAGCTATGTGAAATCAACATGGAGATGTCTCCCCTGCAATACAATCAGAACTACACTACGTTACATTTTGTCTCAGTTTGATGCATTTGTCAAATCATAATTTACATTTGCAACAGTGAGTGAGTTTCTTAAAACAATGTGACTGACCTGCAAAAGTGTGTATCTTGCTGGAAATATTTAGTTTATGTGTCCAAAGCAAGTGTTCAATCAGGTCCTTATGCCATTATACCAAGATAGTGCCACTGCTTTGTACCGTTGTCCATATTTAACAGTTCACTCTGTTAAGTATAGTGTTATGAACAATGCACATTCCCCATGTGTTATACATTATTGTAATCTCTGATCTGAGAAATGCGCCAAAGCAACTGAGAAGAACTGTCCTGAGCTGCGAAAACCAAATACCAAGTTGATTATACAGTTCTATACAGGTATTTGTAGGATATATTTGTATTTGTATGTTTGTATGATGTAATTGACACAAGTCATGTTTGTTTCCATTGAAGTTCACATGTAGGTAGTTACTGTATATGGGTAGGTATATGGCCTTTATACAGAATAACTATCTATTTATAAGTGTGTACACTCCAGTTTTGGATGAATTAATTGCACATGTGCATTAAACAGGGTTTTCCAGAGTCTGAATGAATGTATGAAGTTAGGCTCATAGCTTAGCTTTATTATACCCAACTGCAATAACTGCAGACTTCTTATGTATGAAAACATGAAATGACACATATTGTTGAAATGCAACATTTTATTTAGAAATAAAGCTCATTCATAACCCATCTGGGAAATCGTAGTCCCGACTCTCGTCAGCAGACTGTCACCCCTGGAAACGGTACTTCACCAGCCCTCCAACTGCTCTCTGGACCTGAGGGTCTCATGCACCCCCACTCTTCTTGCTTATATGTTTAATTTCTTATACTGCACTGTAACTTTTATTCTTATGTTTTATCTGTTTTTATTTTTTAACTGATTTTGTGTAAAGCACTTTGAATTGCCCTGTCGCTGAAATGTGCTCTACAAATAAAGCTGCCTTGCCTTGCCTTGCTGTTGAAGGGCTCATTTCTTCTGAAGCTGGCATTAGTTTTGCCCTAACAGGAGGCAATAGCAATCAATGAGTGTAACCCAGTCATTAAGGTAGATTATTAGTTATTAATTATGTCTAAAACACACTTTTAGATTTGTGAAAGCTTAATTGTCTTTATGAGAACGCAATTAAAGGAGATTTCAGTTTATTTTCATATGTACACCACATAAGACCAGGACTTGTCAAATCTGGACTAGATTATCCCAGAGAGGCTAACGAATATTAAAAACAGATTCAGATTCATGACAGCTTGATTCTATTTGTGAAAAAGCAAAACTGGGATTTCCCTGTTTCTTTTATACGTAGACCACATAATACCACGTCCAGATCCAAAACCACTATATCTAGACTTGTCAAAACTGGAATAAATTAGGGTTAGGGTTATGAGCGGTTTGAATTTAATCACCATGCACACACACAGTCAGATGAACTGTAACATATGCTTTTGTCTGGTTAGAAAAATGATACCTCTAATCATCTAATACTTGTTATAATTTCACAGATAGTCAGGATCCTGTTCTCCATTGAGGCTGGCGTTACCAATGGAAACCTGCAAGTGGCTAATGTCTTCAGTCCCGTCTGAAGACCCATCTCTTCTGTTCTGCCTATCCTTAGTTTTATTTTATTTATTTTTATTTTTTCTACTCTACTCTGTAAAGCGACTTTGAGCTTGGGAATACAAATTCAATTTATTATTATTATTATTAATGCCTCACATCACACAAAAGATATTTAATTATCCTTCTATACAACTGTCTGATTGAAACAGTTAATTAACAGTTTAATTCATGCTGTTTCTCAGTATTTGTTTCTCTTTTATTTAACATCTGAAAATAAAATGCTACTATCAACCTTTTGAGAAAGTTGTTGTGCTAAGTTTGGCCCTCATCCCCTCAACAGAAGTTTTAACTTTAATACACACACACACATGGACTTTGTCAGCCCGGTCTCACGGCAGCTTGTGAAATGGTCTTGTGATTTAATCTGTTGATTATGCACGTTAATGTAGTTATTTTTGTGTGTTGATTACTAATTTTGAAGTAATGTATTTCAATGGGAAGCCTATTTCGTGATCACAGCACAATTACTGTAGCTAGTAGTATTGGAAAAAGCGAAAATCCACGCAGGGAAGTTGTGGGGGATGGGTCAAACAACACAGGACCTTCACCCCAGAGACCGGGGGTTGCACTAACTTTCCACATTATTCTCTTCCAGACCCCAACCGTCCCGTTGTTGTGGCCGGCGTTTGGCGTTTCATTTCCCCGTTGTTGCATGTCGAGAGCACGGAGCATGTCCCGGTGCATGTGGCCGTTGTTGCGTCCCCCAGAGCAGCCCAGTGTCATGGCAGTTTGTGAAATGGTCACGTTTTAAAATTGTGACATGTACAAGAATCAATAAATCAAAATAACGTGACCATTTCACAAACTGGCGTGAGATCAGGTTGGGCATGTATACCAGATTATTCATGCCAATTTGGTGGAAATATATATTAGCTTGAGTGTTTTCCCTACCATTGTTTCAGGGGGACAGCCCCCCCCCCCCCCAAGAATGACATAATTGTATGCTATAGCGATATATATGGGTGTGGCAGTAGGTCAGTCTACAGGCCGTTGGGTTGGGAACCGGAGGGTCGCTGCTTCCAGTCCCCCATGCGGAGTGTGTATTGATGGCTGTTGGAGACCACTTGTGGCCACTGCCAAGGTGCTCTTGAGTAAGGCACCGTACACCCCCCCCCCCCCCCCCCACACTCACTCCGTCACCTTCCATTTGTGCATGAATAGGTCCTGAGCATGTGTGGGTATTTCAGGTCTGTGTTACTAACAGAGTGTAAATTGTAATTTCCTGGGAATCAATAAATAGTATAAAATAAAATTCAACAACATGTGAGAGTTGCGTGAGATGAAGCTGTTTTCGCACACAGCTAATTCACTTCTTGTTCCTCAGCTAACAGTTCAATTCATGTTAAGTCCATTCCATTCACAATCTGGATTCTAAAATAAATTGCTTTTTTTTCAATTTCCATCTGCTATTTCACCACTAAATTCACTTGAGAGACTTTTTTTTAATGTGAGAAATTAACTGTAGAATTTGAATATTGGCAGTTTTACAAAAATTGAAGCCAATTGCTCATTTTCTCCAATGTTGGACTTGAGACCAGTCTGACATGACAGCCAGCTGGTGGCGGCCGGCTTCTCTTCCCTGCTGGCAGGCCGCTCAGACCCTACTATCAGCTGGAAGTCTCTTTATAGAACCATGGACAAGTTTATTTCCTGTATTATGGCTAATTTTCTGTTTGAACACATCTTCATCAATATTAACAAGGTTTAAAATTACAAAGTCAGAAAAATTACACAGGCCCAATTACAGTAACTTTGTGAAAAATTTACTCTTACATGAAATGCCATTTGTGTTTAGCCTCCATCAGTTTCTATCATCTCATGTGAAACAAGAGGCCAAGCCAACCTGGTGGCGAAGCTGCAGGGAGGTGTTCCTCACCTCAGGACTCCCAGCAGTCACCTCCCCCACTGTCCATAAGGGGCCTCTGCACCCCTTTGGTTTCAGACACTCCCACTTTTGTTTAACATCTGTCAAGTCCAAATGGAAAAACCAAATGTTAAAATCGAAATGAAAAAAGGGAATCTTTAAATGTCAAATTAAAAAGAAATTGAATTATAAAAGTGAAAAGGCTAATTTCTATTTGGGATTTGTAATTAAATATTTCCATTTCACTTTGTTTCATTTTTCAATTTGAGTTTCTTATTTGATGTTACTATTATTTCATTGAGAAAGATTTCAGTTTAAGCATTTATATTTAACTTGTAGAACCATTTGTGTGAAGTACGTGTACGTTATTCGCTAGTGCTACACGAGCTGGCTACGTACTCCGATAAATGCAACCTTTGGTTTTGTTCAGATTTATCCAAATCCAGCAGTGAATAAAGTGCCTGTTGCTTGCAATTGTATGGGTTTAGGTGTGTGGTTTTCTGTAAAATAAAGAAATACAAAATGTATACACTGCTTAAAAAAATAAAGGGAATACTAGAATAACATATCCTAGATCTGAATGAATGAAATAATCTCATTAAATACTCTTTTCTTTACATAGTTGAATGTGCTGACAACAAAATTACATGAAAATGATCAATGGAAATCAAATTTATCAACCCATGGAGGTCTGGTTTTGGAGTCACACTCAAAATCAAAGTGGAAAACCACACTACAGGTTGATCTAACTTTGATATAATGTCCTTAAAACAAGTCAAAATGAGGCTCAGTAGTGTGTGTGTGGCCTCCACGTGCCTGTATGACCTTCCCACAACATCTGGGCATGCTCCTGATGAGGTGGAGGATGGTCTGAGGGATCTCCTCCCAGACCTGGATTAAAGCATCCACCAACTCATGGACAGTCTGTGGTGGCGTTGGTGGATGGAGCGAGACATGATGTCCCAGATGTGCTCAACTGGATTCAGATTAGAAGAACGGGCGGGCCAGTTCATAGCATCAATGCCTTCCTCTTGCAGGAACTGCTGACACACTCCAGCCACATGAAGTCTAGCATTGTCTTGCATTAAGAAGAACCCAGGGCCAACCGCACCACCATATGGTCTCACAAGGGGTCTGAGAATCTCATCTCGGTACCTAATGGCAATCAGGCTACCGTGGCTACTGTGGACATCGGGCCCTCATACCACCCTCATGGAGTCTGTTTCTGACCGTTTGAGCAGACACATGCACATTTGTGGCCTGCTGGAGCTCATTTTGCAGGGCTCTGGCAGTGCTCCTCCTGCTCCTCCTTGCACAAAGGCGGAGGTAGCGGTCCTACTGCTGGGTTGTTGCCCTCCTACGGCCTCCTCCACGTCTCCTGATGTACTGGCCTGTCTCTTGGTAGCGCCTCCATGCTCTGGACCCTACACTGACAGACACAGCAAACCTTCTTGCCACAGCTCGCATTGATATGCCATCCTGGACGAGCTGCACTACCTGAGCCACTTGTGCGGGTTGTAGACTCAGTCTCATGCTACCACTAGAGTGAAAGCACCGGCAGCATTCAAAAGTGACCAAAACATCAGCCAGGAAGAACAGAAACTGAGAAGTGGTCTGTGGTCACCAGCTGCAGAATCACTCATTTATTGGGGGTGTCTTGCTAAATGCCTATAATTTTCACCTGTGGTCTATTTTGCACAACAGCATGTGAAATTGATTGTCAATCAGTGTTGCTTCCTACGTGGACAGTTTGATTTCACAGGAGTGTGATTGACTTGATTTTTTGAGCAGTGTAAATATAACCTATACATACTGTATACAGTTTAAATAGCAATAAGCAACAACTAATTTTGCAATGTACATAAGTATATGCATTTTATATAATTACAATGCAATTAATAGTTGCTGTGCAAACACCCAAACAATACTGGATAGTAATGTGATAGGGCTGTAACATGGAAAATACAATATTACTATTAGTGTGACAGTTCAGGGGATTACAGGACCCAAGCACAGATATCAGGAAGGAGAGATTTTGTGTTGCAGGCAAAAATGCAGAAAACAACACAAGGAGCCCAATACTGAGGGAGGCAAAAAACAAAGTCCAAAAAGTCCACAGAGAAAAGGATAACCAAAAACAGGAACAAAGAAGCCAAAGGGAAGATTCAAACTAGCAGACACACTGACCAAACCACACTAACAGGCACAAACACAAAAAGATCTGACAAAGGACAAGGGGAAGACAAAGACTAAATACATAGGAAACGAGACGCAGGTGGAACAAGGGCTGGAAAACAGATGAAAGACATCAGCCAGTCCTAAAGACCGGTAAAGACAGTTAAAAGCAAAAGGAAAGGGCAACGGTAACAAGAAAGGAGGTGTAACTTTACAAATGGCTGCTGTTGTGACTCGGGTGCCTTGGTCTGTTTCCCGACGGTTCAGTAAAATGCCTTTAGCATCCTTAGCACCGGAGTTAGTAAGTGCTGACCAGAATGGCTGCTAGCTGGCTGGGGGTTAACTGTGGATGTGTCCCCAGGGCTGTAATGATAGTGGATGGCTGCTAGCTAATGATAATGAATAGCTGCTAGCTGGCTGGGGGCTGACTGTGGATGTGTCCCTGGGGCTGTAATGATAGTGGATGGTTGCTAGCTGGCTGGGGGCTGACTGTGGATGTGTCCCTGGGGCTGTAATGATAGTGGATGGTTGCTAGCTGGCTGGGGGCTGACTGTGGATGTGTCCCTGGGGCTGTAATGATAGTGGATGGTTGCTAGCTGGCTGGGGGCTGACTGTGGATGTGTCCCCGGGGCTGTAATGATAGTGGATGGTTGCTAGCTGGCTGGGGGCTGACTGTGGATGTGTCCCCGGGGCTGTAATGATAGTGGATGGTTGCTAGCTGGCTGGGGGCTGACTGTGGATGTGTCCCCGGGGCTGTAATGATAGTGGATGGTTGCAAGCTGGCTGGGGGCTGACTGTGGATGTGTCCCTGGGGCTGTAATGATAGTGGATGGTTGCTAGCTGGCTGGGGGCTGACTGTGGATGTGTCCCTGGGGCTGTAATGATAGTGGATGGTTGCTAGCTGGCTGGGGGCTGACTGTGTCCATATGATAGTGGATGGTTGGTGGATTAGTTGTCGTCCATACAGTTAACGTTACAGATGAATTTGTGGATTAGCCCAGAGTTGTGAACCGTGGTCAAAACAATCATAATAAAAATAACTGAGCATGTTGAATGGTGTCGTAATCTTACGTTACCCACCAAGAATTACATTAGCATTAGCATTAGCTACTTTCAACCAGCACCTTTACAGTAGGTTCCAAAGCACTTTTCCTTTTCGTTTCCCCGACAGGTTGGGAGTGGAATTATCCATTACTGTTACCATTAGTCTTATGTCTCATTCCAACAAGTTAATGAACCACTGAAACGATTTTGGTAATATTTTAAGGTACAAAGAATCTTTGGTGTTAGATCGATATTGAAATCAATCAATATCAATGAATAAGGTATTTGTTGTATAACTGAAATTTAATTAATGACAAAACAATGCCATGGGGCAGAAAGAAGTTGTATTATGTTTACTGAGGATCATGGGTCAAATATCGTGATACGAACCGAACCCTGGGTTTGGTGTATCGTTACATCCCTATAATGGGAATCAGTAAAACTTAATGGAAAGAGAATATATAGTAGGTGTCATTGTGTCACATCTATTGGCCACTAGATGGCAGTCTAAGCCCACAAATGGAACACAACAGCAGAACACAGGTCCAACAGTCATGTGATTAGTGGTGCAAATGGCATAGTGAAATGTCCTTCAATAATTAATAAATCAATTAATACATGTACAACAGTGTACTAAAAAATGTATTAACTATTGTTTCTGAATTATATATTGGCAGTAAGTTCCTAGCATTACAGTAAATATGAGCACGCTGTCCTGAACTATAATAAAGAAAAATACTGTCATGTTAACTACACATCAAGGATATATGCAACACCAGCATGGGCATAAAATTGGGCATTTAAGTTCTCAATGACGCACACGACAACACAACAGAAGCTTTATACGAGTGACGTGCAACTTTAGGAACAGCTTGTATCCGCAGAGAACTACAAAAAGGAAATGGAAAAGCTGTAAATGTGAACAAATGCTTGGGTCTATGGAGTGACGTAGGCTCATTAGTCCAGCAGGACGTTTCCACAGCCACAGAGGACAGCTTTGACTGGACACCATACATGTATTTAAAAACACCCATATTCGTGAATGTTACGTCCCAATGTCTAGGGGTAACTGAGACGCAACATAACTTGTGCCCCCCCCCCCCCCCCCTTCCCACTCCCAAGCAACGCCAGAACAAATAATTACAAAGTAGCAGTTTCTATTTTATTTTATTCAGAGATAAGGTCCCAACACAACAAACAAAACATCTCTAGATGCAACCTAAAACCTTCCTAAACCAGAAAATGCAAAGAAAAGACAAAGCAAAACAGGAGAAAAGGTAACAAACAAACAAAAATCTATCAAACTGCAACTACCAGCACAAAGCAAGGCTGTTCCATTACTTACACCATCTTAAATCACATCACACAGATTTCCAAAGGCACACGTTGGGAATGGCAGTGAAGAGAGAGGGGCGAGTTCTTGTCCGATGGGGCTTTAAAATGGTTCTTGTCCTCCTGGCAACTAATCAGGAGACAGCAGTCAGCTCTGCTGGACCAATCCGGTGTGCGCACCTGTTCTCTGTGTATCTGTGTATAGGAGATCATCTACTATTGCAGGGTGAGAGACATCATGACACAAAATACAGTGGGGCTTGAAAGTGTGGGCACCCCAGGTAAAATTTTAAAAGTAAAAATTGCAGCAGGTAAAAATTTGTATGAATATGCATAAAGAAGCCAAGAAAAGATGGACAAATCTCCGAAAGGCATCAAATGACAGATTAGACATTTGTATAATATGTCACAAAAAGGTTTGGGCACCCTGCAGAGTTTCTAGCATGCACCCCCCCTTTGGAAAGCTGAGACCTGACAGTGTTTTGGATTGTTCTCAATCATGGTCTGGAAAGACCAGGTGATATCAATCTTAAGGTTTTAAATGCCCAGATTCATCTGACCCCCCCCCCCCCCCCGCACATTAATACAAGTTTTTATCTGTGGTGCCCAAACTTTTGACCCCAGGGTCATAACCGTGAGACATATCACTTTTTTACTATCTACTAAATGTGCAGTAATAAGAAGGTCACTGCTGGGCTATGGAGCGCTGGTATCTTTGTCCTCAGGCATCCTCGGGAGCTCTATCAGTTTCATGACGTGTTTAGTTTGCCCATGACGTTGATTTCTGCAGTGCATACCTTGCCATCGTCGCTGTGGATGATCCGGGTGATACGTAGTGCCCTCGGAAGCTGTGGCTCAACCACCGTTACGACAGCATCCTCAGCTAGGTCTGTTGATGCTAGTGGATGAACTAACCCCAGAAATAGTGTGAGGTTAGTCCAAGGACTGACGTAGGCTCATTAGTCCAGCAGGGCGTTTTCCACAATTTGTATCATATATGCTACACAAGTTACTGAAACCTCTGTCTTGATCAATAATTTCTTGCTGGATATGATCTGATACATTTATTCTGTCCTCTAGTGGATTATTATTACACTGCAAGCTGTGGAAGTTTTTTTTAAAAACTTTTTCAAAATGGCTGCTGTGATTAAATCTTCCACACACTTTTGGCAGGAAACAAGTTGCTAATTTTCATTTTTTTAACGGTATGTAAGAATAACATTTACATGTATATTATTTCTCATTTTGTTAAAATAAATATCATCTTTATTGAAACAATGCATGATTACTTAACAATTCATTATTTATATCACAGTTAAATTGTGTTAAAGTTTGATATTGCAGGTATTAAAGGTGCTTTATTCCTAAAAATGACAGTTCTGTCATGTCACACATTTATAATGTAGTCTACATCCTGCCTATTACAATACAAACACACTATTTTAATGATTTAATTAATCATCTATTGTGACTAATGAATTAATGACTAAAATTACCATCTTTAAATATATTTTGGGTATATATCACAATAACAATTCCCCCTAAAATCATAATTGTTATGCTATATCAACCAATTTTTTTGATTCTTAGAAGATATAAAAAAAGTACATTGAAAATGTCATCAGCATGGTAGTAGATGGCAATTCAAGTGACATGGAGCAATTAGGGGAAGATGATGATGAAGAGGAGGAAGAAAGGACTCATAAAGCCATGCATGATGATGGCAGTTCAGATAGCAGTGATGAGGAAGACTATCAAGATGAACGAGCATGAGAGTGGAGGTCCCAACAGGAACTCAGCACACAATCAGAAAGGGTAATGCAAAAAGAAAAGACTACAGATGGAGAAAAATACAAAATCGAGCTCCATCTCTTGATTTCATTGCCTGTGTTGAGGAAGACACAGAGGAAAGCTTTGGCTGGTCATCATACATGTATTTTAAAGCTTCCATATTATATTATTGTCATCAACTCATTTTCGTTTTTGTTACTTGTTTTTAAATCTGTCCAAAATCATGTGAACGTCCAGCACTTTGGTCAACCTGGCTGTTTTAAATGTGCTTTACAAATAAAGTTTGATTGGATTGGATCAGTGATGACGAATGATCTGAAGTCAGTGTTGTATTAAACTCAGTATCATTTCCTTGTTCCCTGTGGATGCAATTCTAGACAGAGATGAGTATTAA